>JAODAL010014657.1:0-86667 GCA_025379985.1 Phyllomedusa bahiana
GGTTCAAAACACAATGCTTATCACAGTGAAGATCAGTAAGACTGCACACAGCCAAGAAGGTGAACAGAGAAGAAACAGGAGATGATGTGAAGAGAAAGGGGAGGAGATGAGGAAACAATGCACCATGGGAAAATTGGTTAAAGGAGCAGGAATGTAAAAACAATGAAACCCTATAGCCACAGGTGGCAGCATTATAAAATATAAGAAAACATAACATTGCATAGTATACATATATGAAGCTGTCACAGCATACATACAGGGCAGTGTAGAGCCAATACCACAAGTCTGGCTCAGGCACCACCTTTACCCTGGTCTGGCTGTTCTTCTGCAGGTCATACATACAGGGCAGTGTAGAGCCAATACCACAAGTCTGGCTCAGGCACCACCTTTACCTTGGTCTGGCTGTTCTTCTGCAGGTCATACATACAGGGCAGTGTAGAGCCAATACCACAAGTCTGGCTCAGGCACCACCTTCATCCTGGTCTGGCTGTTCTTCTGCAGGTCATACATACAGGCACATTGTAATACAACAAGTCTGGCTCAGGCACGACCTTTACCCTGGTCTGGCTGTTCTAACTGTTCTTCACCTAGATTTAGGGCGACATGTATGATCGGGCTTTCCGCCTGTTTTCAGGCGTATACTGCACCTCACTGTGCCGGCTCCGCTGTCAGACACTCAAATGCGATGTTAGGCGCAAGCTTCGGCACTTTGTAATGCGGCTAACATGAAGGGGTGTGCTGTGGGCGCACTGTGGGCGTTCTGGGGCGGGACACACCAGATTCGAATAATCCGATGCATGTATGAATGCTGGTCGGCAAAGCGAGGCGCATTACAGCTCCGACAGGCAGACCTAGTTTAATGTGGTCTACCTGAGTTGGAGGAGGCGAAGTGAAGCTAGAACTTATTGTAATAGGGCAAAATGTGCACAGTTACAACAGTACAATAATAAAAATGAGTTGTCTGTAAAATTAATTAATAAAGATAAATATCAAAGTTATATAAAAACTATTTCAATGTATTGAAAAGGTTGATCATTTAAAATTAAAGGAAATATATATAAGATCTCAAAAGAAAGAAATATCAGCGAGAAAAGGTCTTAAAAATTCCGAGAAACTTAAACTAATTTTACATTAAATAAACCAATGCTGATGACAACATTAAATGATGTTAATTTTTGTCCTTTTAATACCAAAAATTTAAAATGTATTTTTGCCCGCTTTCACCTTTTATTCTATTTAGTATATACAGCTAGAGCCAGCACAGCACAGGTCTTGCTGGGACCTGTGGTCCTCCAAGCAGGATTTCTATGTTCCCACGGCTTATTTCAGTTCATATTTACGTCCGCAAATACATCACCAAATAGAATTGATGCCAATGGAAAATATGGCTGTATTTGCGGGCATATTTACAGACGTATTTACGCCCGCAAATACATTTGTATTTTCCATTGGCATCAATTCTAAGCTAATTGTTCATTATTTTAGGCGTATTTGGTGATGTATTTGTGGACGTAAATACGTCCGTAAATACGAACCGAAATAAGCCGTGGGAACATAGAAATCCTGCTTGGAGGTCCCAGCAAGACCTGTGCTGTGCTGGCTCTTGCTGTATATACTAAATAGAATTAAAGGTGAAAGACGCAAAAATACATTTGTTCTCTTCACTAACATGCTTAATGATTTTTCTTTGATTTCCAGCCTGTCTGTAAACTTAATACATGTTAGGCGCATTCCTTATGCGCTTAAGTTCCGCAATGCGCCTCACACACAGGCGAGGTGCAGAGAACCTTACACCGCATTTATGAGCACACTTCGGCGCTGAAAGACATAAGGCGCAGTTTCGAAATAATCTGTGAAAACGGGCACCTCGACACGTCGATCTTCATACATGTCGCCCTTAGTGTCAGAGAATCATAAATGTGTCTAATTCTAGGACTGTGGTGCAACGCCCCCAGAACGCCCCAAATCTTTGGCGCATTAAAGGTGTCGTGCCGACGCTTATCGCGCCAAAGTGTGGAGTGCGACTTTTAATACATCTATAAGACAGGTCTACTAAAGCTTTTTGACACCAGATAACTGACGCAGCCCCGTTCTTACATGTCGCCCATTGTTTTTGCAATGGATCTAAAGGAAATAACTAGAGCTATTTCTACCATGAGGTTTTTGTCAGTACTAAGTGCTAGTATTGTCATAGGTAAAAATCAGGAGGGATAGATTGCCCTAGTACTGCTAGCAGCTACCCGGCATATAAAATATGTGTCAGGTCACTGTGAGCAGTATCAGGCTACATCTATACAGCAACTGTCGGAATTTTTAAGCAGATTTGGTCTTTAGAATCCGCAAAAAAAATGACTGTAAATCATCCCCATAGACCTCAATAGAAAATCCAAGCTGTCGTCGACACAGCTCGGATATTCTGAGGTCGGATTTTAAATCTGAAAACTGGGTCAAAACACTTAGAATAAATTCTATAATCTGCTATATTTCACTTAAAAAAGGCAGATTATAGTACTGTTCAATTGAATGGAACGCCCAAAATCCAAAAACCGCAGCTAAAAAACACTACATTGGGGCTCCACAGAGTAGTCGCATGGAACCAGTGAAAGAACTGGACTAGTCTTTAACCCCTTTACCTCTTCCTGTTGGAGCCTATTTTTTTGTAGCATTTGTTTTTATCCTCCTTGCCTCCCAAGGGCCATAACTTTTTTTATTTTTCCATCTATATAGCCGTTTAAGGGCTTGTTTTTTGCAGAACAAGATGTACATTTTAATGCTTCTATTGACCATACCATAAAATGTACTGGGAAACATAAAACATGGGATGAAAAGTGAAAAGTGATTGTGCCATTTTTGCAGGGATTTTGTTTTTATGATGCTCACTCTTCGATATAAATTATGTGTTATCTATATTATAAAGGTTGGTATGAGTCCAGTGATATCGAACATGTAAAATTTTTGTTCTTTGTTTCTTAACTTTGCACTGCAGCACCATTTTCTGAGACCAATTACTTTTTATTCTTCCACCTATTGACCTAAGTGGGAGCTCGTTTTATGCCAGCTGAAGTGTAGTTTTTAATACTGCCATTTTGGGATAGATGCAACTTTTTATTACTTCTTATTCCAATTTATTGGGGATGTGGAACGACTAAAAAAAACTGCAATTTTTTTCTTCTACAGTGTTCAGAGTATGAGGTAAATTATTGTATATTAGTAGATCAGACTTTTATGCATTCGACAATACCAATTATGTGTATTTTTTTTTATCTGTAAAATGGCAAAATTTTTAACCTTTCTTATTTTTTATTTATTTTTTTTTTTTCCTTCGTACATATAGCCCTCCTAGGATACCTGACCAGTAGGGGTCGCGATCGCTTCTACACTGCTCTACACTGTATATATAATGCAGTATAGTGTACCAAGATAGCGCTCCTATTATTTCCTATCTAGGGCAAGAAGTAATAGAAGCAGTAACATGGTAGCCATGGAAGCCTTTTTTAGGCTTAGAGCTACCACAGCAACCACTAGGAACCTGACAAGCTCATCGCACAATGGCCTATCAGTAGGAGGAACAGTTTAGCAGTCATCTAAATGCCATGATCGCTGCGGCATCTAAAGGGTTAAATAGCAGGGATCGTAGCCGGCTTCAATCCCTACTGTTAGCGGCGTCAGTTGTAATTAACAGCCGCCACCTGCCACCTATGGAGTGCCTTAGCATGTAAGCCGGCTTCAAAAGGGTGCTTTCACACAGAGCGTTTTTTGATGCAATGTTTGTGCAGAAATACACAGCAATGAATGCTGTGCATTGCTGCAAAAAAACGCACCAAAAACACTCTGTGTGAAAGCACCCTAAGGCTAGGTCTACCCTGCAATGGACAAAAAACAACCTGAACATCAAATCCTAAAAAAGTCTGGTTTTTAATGTCTGCATAAATCAAGCCACTGGATGTAACTCCATCCTACAAAAGGAGATATAAAGCAATTATTGCATTTATATCTAATCTTGTAGTCGTTTTACGGATCTTGGTGCTAATAAAGTGATCGCGCTTCTGCCGTCAAAAATACTTTTTTTACACTAAAGTCCATTTTTTATGAATTTTGGTGATAATGTTTTGTCGCCAAAAATACTTTTTTATGGGTTTTGACACTAAAGTCCATTTTTTATTTACGGATTTTGGTGCTAAAATCCTGTTTTTATGAATTTTAGCAGTGTTCAGGAAAATACTTTGGGAAAGTATTTTAAATACAAAATACTTATGACTGAAGTATTTTAAATACAAATACTAAATACTTTAATCCCGAAGTATGTTAAATACAAATGCTAAATAATACTCAAAAAGTATTTTCCAAATACTAAAATACAAAAAATTTAATAAAAACAAAAAATGGATCAGAGGTCCTTTAGCCCACTAGGATTAGCATCTACCCTGCAGATATGTCAGTGGCCAGGATTCATTGTGTCCAACTCCTATAGAAGATGTCTGTCACATGGAGGAGAGGATGCTACAGTAAAGAGAAACATACAGGTACCTTCCTTTAGTTACTATGCCTATTAATGTCAGGCATTTGGGGATATTCATTTAGTTTCAGTAACTCCATGTGCTTCACATTAAGAGCCGATAACCCCATCATGGCCCTCATTTTAACCCCTGTGTGCCCTATATAAGGGTTACTTATATGTGAGACACATGGGGGGTACTAATAAAGGACCTTAATTATGAAGATACCTAATTATTACCTCCATGTCTCTCACATATCAGTAACTCTTATTTGAGGCACACAGGGGGTTAATGTGAGGGACATGATGGTGTTAACTGCTATTACTATTAGGCACATGGAGTTACTAAGCTGTAATGCACATGACCAGACTTTTTATCTGCAATGGTGGATTTCCCCCCTCCCCTCTGCTTATACTCGAGACAATACGTTTTCCCATTTTTTTGTGGTAAAATTAGGGGCCTCGGCTTATATCCGGGTCGGCTTATACTCTAGTATATACGGTAATTTTATGGAATGGATTACGCGATCAGGATGATTAAAAAATAAAAATAAATCACGCTTCACTACAAGGCGGACTTGTGTTGCTGAAACGCGCTGGAATTTTCCCTCCTCTCGTCGCACCTCGCACGAGATATGAGAAACGAGAGTGATGACGTGACTCGCGCTGTTGGTTTTTTTTAAGTGCCGTGAGGGGGGTTATTTAAATTACAACATTTGTTTTGAATTTAGAAAGTAATTAAAATACTTAAAATACTTCCTAAAAGTATTTTAATTACAAATACAAAATACTGAATAAAAAAAGTATTTTGATTACAAAATACAAATACCTGACAAGTATTTTAAATACTAGTTTCATTATTTGTATTTTAAATACTCCCGAACACTGAATTTTAGTGATAATAATGTTATCTCACTTTTGTCGGCAAAAATATTTTTTTTATGTATTTTGCCGCAAAAATCCGTTTCTGACGGATTTTGCCGCTGATAAAGTTTTCTTGCTTTTGTCGCCAAAAATATTTTTTTTCACGGATTTTGGAGCTAAAATCAATTTTTTTACATATTTTTGTGCTAATTAAGTTATCTTGGTTTTGTGACCAAAATATATATTTTTAAATATTTTGGTGATAAACTCCAGTTTTTTACATATTTTGGCGCTAATATAGTTTTCTAGCTTTTGCCGATAAAAAATCCGCTTTTTAAGTATTTTGGCGTTAAAATACTTTTTCTTACGGATTTTGGTGCTAAAATACGTTTTTTACATATTTTGGTGGTAATAAAGTTATTTCGCTTTTGTCGCTAAAAATGCATTTTTTTTACGAATTTTAGCACTAAAATACATTTTTTGCGGATTTTGCCACTAGTAAAAGTATTTAGCTTTTGCCGTTAAAAATTAATTTTTTACAGATTTTGCCACTAAAAAAAATGTAAAAAAAAATAATAGTGTGGCACTTATGTACTGCAGTATGTTGTCATTTTTACACCTTGTCAGGATTTAATTGGAGCACAATTATGGCAGACCTGAGCTCCTTCATCAGGCCCTTTGGTTGCCATGACAACATGGGACAGAAGGGGGGCCCTGCTGACACCCATCGGGTATAGAGCCCGCTCCATATGCCCTTAGCAACGCCGTGACATGTATATACAGTATGTCATGTTTCATTACAAAGTTAAAAGCCTGTGCTCTTTCCAGATATTGCACCTCCCTTTTCTATGGGTCATGTCTGGTATTGCAGCTTATTCCACTAAAAGGGTATTCCTCGCATATTAACAGGATTTTCCATAACTGCTTGATTGATACGGTCCTACTTGTGGGACCCACATCAGTGTGAAGAAGGAATGACTGCTAACCCAGCTGTTGAGATGGCCACCACTTCCAGGTAGAGAATTAGCAGGAAGGGGGCCACACATGCTTCCTCTTCACCATTGGTGTAACTATAAATTGCAGCAGTCGCCATAGAGTCCAGAGGTTGAGGGGGCTCACTTAGGTGGAAGAACACTGAACCTTTTTGTAGGTTATGGAAAGTTGGTGGCATTTTGCTATCTACCAGTACGATGTGATGATATTATCCATATCTTAAATGGGTATTCCCACTACAAAAATTAGATCAGAGGCGTTGCTAGTTTTATTTGGTGCTTGTTCCCCCGGATAAAACGGCTGCTGCCCTGAACCTGCTCAGTACTGCGTAACAGTCAACTGGGCAGCAGTGAAGTGACTTCATCGCGCCACTTCCTCTCCTAGGACGCACAGCTATCACTCTGCTTGGGCTGTGAGGCCTAGGAGCTGCCAGAAAAGCGTCCCTGCACTGATGGCATGATGTCATCAGGCTGCCAGTGCGGGACGCACCTCCGGAGCTGCACAGCCCAGGCAGAGTGACGGGCAGAAGAGCAAGGCACTCAGCAGGGGAAAGAGAAAGGTAAGTATTATTTTTATTATTTTTTTCATTGGCAATGTATGCATTTACCTACCTATTAAGGGGTGCCTATCTGATTATTGAGGGGACCTATGTACCTACCTAACTATGAAGAGACTTATGTACCTGCCCAATATGTACCTGCCTAACTATTAGGGGACCTATGTTCCTGCCTAACTATGAGAAGATCTATGTACCTGCCTAACTATGAGGAGACCTATGTACCTACTTAGCTATGGAGAGAACTTATATACCTACCTAACTATGGAAGGGATCCTACAAATATAACTTACCTACCAAATATGGAGGACTTATATCCTACCTAACTATGGAGGGGACTTATAAACCTACCTAACTATGGACGGGTCTTTTATACCTACCTAACTATGGTGGAGACTTACATACCTAACTTATTATGAAGGGCACTTATAGAGCTACCTAACTATAGAGGGGCACTTATAAACCTACCTAACTATGGAGGGGCATTTACATACCTACCTAACTATAGAGGGGACTTATATACCTAACTATGGAGGGGACTTACAAACCGACCTAACTATAGAGGAGACTTATATACCTACCTAACTATGGAGGGGACTTATATACCTACCTATGGAGGGTACCTGGTTATCTACCTATTGAGGGGGCATATATAACTACTACAAAAATGGTGACAGTACTAAACTCTATTTCCTGCACCCCCTAAAGGTCATGGCTGTGGCTGATCTTCTGGAGGTGCAGGAGATGGAGTTCAGGCTGCACAATATGATCCTGCTGGTACAGGCCATAGCCACAGCATAACCTTCAGGGGACTGATCCTCTTCTTTCTCTCCTCTGCCCCGAAGGAAATTGTGTTGTGCATGTTAGCTGTGGCTCGTACCCTCTCTCCTCCCGCCTGCAAAATACAGCCCCTACCTATCATCCCATAACCCCCGCCATCACCCCATGGGTAGTTTGTTCAGAAATAGGGAACGGGCACAGAGTTGCTGAAAAATTGAGCATCCTAAGATGTGTGCATTAAATTCTGCAGAGATAAGTCGTGGCCGGGAGAAGTCATCATGGCGAAAAGTAAAGAAACAAGGAGAAGACGACCTCTCAGATCAGAAAGGACGTCACCTGTGAGTCACTGTTTGTAACTACACTATAATTACTAATATGTCTGTAGATCCTGTGTAGGACTGGTAGTCACTATGTGGTGGTCATGGTTTGGCAGTGTTATTTGGTCCTTAGGCAGCGGTAGAATTGGAATTGATGGTCTTGGTATTGTGGGATTTACTCTACGCGCTGCTATACGCCGGGTGTTTTAGAAGTACACACTGGACTGCACATACATCTAAAACGCTCTGTGTCGGCTCCCATTGACATTCACTTTCCCCGGTTTCTCCTGGCGCGCAATACGTATCGGAGAAAATGACAGGTAATCATAGCTCTCAATGAGTACTATGATTTTACCATATTTGAGGGCCATACTTCGGGCATAACTGCACTGCAGATACTCCGTGTGAACATACCCTAAAACTGTCCTTGTCACTCATAGCAACCAATCATAGTTCAGCTCACACTTCTTTTACTGCCCTGTGAAAATGAAAGCTGCGCTCTGATTGGTTGCTATGGCCTACAAGGAAAGTCTTAGTTTATGTCTACACAGCACAGGATTTTGTCGGTTTTTCAGCGGATTCAGCATTTTGAATCTGCTGAAAAACCGACTGTAGCCTGTGCTGTGTAGCCCTCAATAGAAAATCCGTGCTGCAGTGTACACAACACGCATTTTTTACTGACGTTTTCCTAAAACGAAAACCAACCGGTGGAACATGTTCTATATTCCATGGGACCGACGTTGGATTCCCGCAGCCCTAAAGTACTGGGCTGCCGGAAATCTGAAATCTAACCGCCTTTTTTTGCGCACAAAACACACACAAAAAAAAACGCTGTTGCAGTACGGTCCAGTGATGTGAAAATAGCGTCGGTTTTTGAATGGCATTTTCGCTTTGCTGTGTGAATCTAGCTTTAGTGGAAGTTCACACAGCAGATTTGGATACAGCGTCAAATATTCACTTGAAAGATCAGGTCTGAGAAGAGATCCCTCAGGAGAACATCTGCCACCTCATCAGGAGCATGCCCAGGCATTGTAGGAAGGTCATACAGGCACGCGCAGTCCACACACACTCTTGAGCCTCATTTTCTGTCTTGAGACGTTTCTACTGAAGTTGGATCAGCCTGGAATTTGATTTTCCACTTTGATTTTAAGGGCCACCTGTATGAAACTGTTTAGGTCTAAAACTCACTCTTTTGCCCATAGTAACCTATGGGCAAAAAAGTGAGTTTTAGACCTAAACAGTTTCATACAGGTGGCCCTAAGTATAATTCCAAATCCAGACCTCTATGGGATATTCATTTTTATTTTCATTGATTTTTATGTTTTATTGTTCTCATCCCACTATGTCATGAATAAAGAATTGCAACTGGAATATTTAATTCATTGAGATCTAGAATGTGGTGTTTTAGTATTTTTTCGAGCAATGTATAAAGCTGTCATAGCATATCTTTAGTGCATAGTATATATTTGACGCGTAGAATATCTCTGGTTCATAACATAGCACATGTTTGGTGCATTCAAAAGTGCCATGCGTGGCACAAGTTTTGGCGTACGACTGTTCATACATGTATAGAATATTGCTACAACAGTTTTTTGACACAAGAAACATGCATGTCACCTATTGTTTTAGTTGTATTTAACTTACGATGGCCAATGACAACTTGATAAATATCCATGTGGTGAACAACCATTTAAACCCTTTCCCACCACAATGATTTTTGTTTCCGTTTTTCGATTTTTCGTTTTCGATTTTTGTTTTCCTTTTCGGCCCTGCCTTGTAAGAGCTTGAACTTTCCTATTTTTCTGTCTACAAGCAATATCAAGTCAAAAATTATACGTTTTAGTGCTAACATTTACTGTAAAATACAATATACTAGAAAACCCCCCTAAAAAAATTATTTGTGGGATGGAACATGGAAAAAAAACGTAAAACTTTTGAGATCTTTTTAATTCACTTGGCAGCGCCATTTTACAATACCAATAACTTTTTTTTTTATTTTTCCATCATTGGACCTGAGTGTTAAAAGAGACCAAGTTAGCCAGTTGAAAACGTTGCAATCTTGCATGTCTGGATCTGGGTGAGGGCTTGTTTTTTGTGGGCTGAAGAGAAGGTTTCAGTTTACCATTTTTGGCTGCATGTGACTTTTTGATAAATTTTTATTCAAAGGTCTTGGGTATTTTTTCGTGTGATATTCAACAGGTGGGATGAATAATAGATCATAAATAATGGATTTTAACTCCATCCAGACAGCTGGTCATAACAATATGATCACTTTCGATTCAAATTTTTGGGGATGTGAAATTACCGAAAACCCCCCCACAATTTTGACATTTGGATTTATTATTCTATAGTGTTCCGCGTACAGGATGAATAATAATTTATTTTTAATAGATCTGACTTTTACAGCCGCGGCAATACCAATTATATGTAACTTTTTATTTTTTATTTGTAACATGGCAATAAGGGGGTGATGTGACCTTTTAATATTTTTTATTATTTAAATTTTTTTTCTACACTTATACAAGCAGTCCTCTTAAGGTACTTTTCTACTAGGACACTGGATCACTTGTACACCCTTCTGCATTATATTGTATTTTTATTATCGCTTGATTTAAAGCGCTATTAATTTCAGGGCGCTGTACATTCGTTACATACATAAAATCAGACAAAGTACAATGACAAATGACTAAGCACTGTTACAGAGGGAGAGAGGATCCTGCACAGAAAAGCTTACAATCTACAAGAAGAGACAGGCGGTGAGGAGTAGACATGTTTGTATGGTGGTGTAGTGGCAGCAGGGTTATTTTAGGTTATAGACTATCCTGAAGAGATGGGTTTTTACATTGCCTTTGAGTCTAGTAAAAGTGGAGAAGAGTCTGATGTGTTGAGGTAATGAGTTCCAGAGAATGGGGGAAGCATGGAAAAAGTCTTGGAGACGGTTGTATGAGGAGCTGACAAAAGGAGAACAGAGAAGAAAGTCCTGTGATGAGCGGAGATTGCATGAGAGGACATATCTGGAGTTTAATGCAGTGATGTATAAAGGGACAGGTTATGGAGAGCAAGAGTGCTAAACGGTAGGACATAGAGAAGGATGTTGCAGGAATCTAGGCAGGAGCTGATAAGGGCATGGACTAGTAGTTTTGTAGTATTGAAGTTAAGGAATGAGCAGATTCAAGCGTTGTTTTTCAGGTGGAGGTGACAGGTGAATGCGAGGGCTTGGATGTGTGGTTTGAAAGATCGGGAGGAGTCAATGGTTATCCCAAGGCAGTGGACTTGTGGCACTGGTGAAAGTGGAGACTGTGAGATCAGGTGGGACGGTGGAAAGATGATAAATTCTGTTTTCTCCACATTTAGCTTTAGGAGGCGGGAGGAGAAGAAGGAGGATATGGACGATAGACAGTTTGGGATCCAGGTGAGCAAATAGTTCATGTCTGGGCCAGAGATGTAAATTTGGGTGTCGTCAGCATATAGGTGCTACTGAAAGCTGTGTGATGCTGTGAGCTCACCCAGGCCAAGGGTGTAGATAGAGAAGAATAGGAGACACAGGACTGACCCCTGGCGGACACCAACAGACAGAGGGCGAGAGGAAGAGGTGGTGAGAGTGAGAGAGGCTAAATGTACAATCAGTGAGGTATGAGGAGATCCAAGAAAAAGCCAAGTCCATGATGCTGAGGGATGAGAGGAGTTGTAACAGGAGGGAATAGTCAACAGTGTCGAAGGCAGAGGACAGGTCTAAAAGAAGAAGCACAGATTAGTGGAGTGAGAATTTAGCAGTTACTAGGTCATTGGTGACTTTGGTTAGGGCGGTTTTGGTAGAGTGGTGGAATCAGAAACCGGATTGCAGTGGGTCAAGAAGAGAGTTGCATGAGAGATCCATATAAATAATGCAGAAGGGTATACTATGATGGTGGTTCTATTACTTCCTGGTTAAATAGTTAGACAGCAGGGATAAGAGCCAGCTCCCATCACTGCTGTTAGCGGCAGGTGTCAGCTTTAATAATCAGCCAGCATCCAACGCTTATGGAGCACACTCAGTGTGTCCATAGTTCCTTACCGACAATAGGATGTACCCATTTGTTGGTAAGGGGTTGATAGATTGGACTTTTACGGTTGTAGCGATACCAGTTGTGTTCACCTTTCTTTTTCTTTTCTTATTTGCATGATGGCAAAATCATGGGGTGTTTTGAACGTGATATTTTTTGACGCTTTTCTTAAAAAGCAATAGAAAATCTTGCGCTAAAATACACTAATAACTACAGTATGTATAATGCTTTTTAATATTATACTCTTTTAAGGGACAGGTGCCCCTATACACTTTAACAGCTTATACTAAGTAACTTTTCTACTTTCATACATGCGCAGGTGCTTATATTTATTTTATTTATTTATTTAGTTTTTTAGTCAAAATAGTGTATTTGACCACTATGAAGTACTATTACTTGTACACTATTCTACAATGCATTAGTATTGAAGAATAGCATTCAGTGAGGGCCCTCTATGATCTATCCACACAACAAGCATCTCCAGTTGGAAATCCAATCAGATTTGGATTTTAAAAAAACGTCAAAAAACAAATATAAACCATCCCGATAGACCTCAATTGAAAACCCGCATTGTAGTCCACACAACTCAAACATGCTCAATCTTCCACCATATTTCATTAGGAAAGTAGTGGAAAATTTACTATTGAAGTCAATGGGATGGCATGAAAAATGACCAGAAAGCTTTGTGCACGTTTTTTGGTGCATCTGCATTCGAAAACTCAATAGTGCTCTTTATTGCAAAAACTATTGAAAAAACGAATCTAAACACTGTGTGTAAATCTGAAGGAAATACTCCCAAAAAAATGAAATCGAGTTAAAAATCCTCGGGTTTTTGTGTCAAATACTGTTCAAATACTTCTCGAACTACGCAGTTTTAGGCTATTTCCATGCAGCTGAGTAGACTACAGCATGGATTTTCAACAGAGATCTACACAGCACAGGTTACAGTCGGATGTTCAGGGGATTCTAAATATTGAAACCACCAAAAATCAGATGAAAAACATGTGCTTTGTAGACATAGCCTTATAGTGAGGAATCTGAAAAGTATTTTGCCCTTTGTCGTGAGGACATACCATTATTTCACTCTGCCTCAAGCAGGGTGTAATAGGAACAATAAGATGGCAGGCCTGGAGGACTTTATTTGACCCACGGTTTCATAGGCATAAGTATACCCATAGCAGCTGCTATGGGGCCCAGAGGTCGAGGGAGCCCACTTAGGTGCTAAAACATTGCACCTTTTTATAGGGAATAACAAGTTTGTATCTAGCAGTACTATGTTGGATATCTGATGTATAGCGTTATTATTTATACCCTTAAAGAGAGCCTGTCGGGTGGTTTATGCTGCCCTGAACAGCATGTGATAGAGGAAGAGAAGCTGAGCTCGTTGCAGGTCCATTCCATTCCGCCTCGCCCACCCGGGGATCGGCCTCAGACTCGGCGCCGCTGTTGTAACACGGCTGCACAGAGTCAGTCAGCAGCTGCACACTCACTGTGCAGCTACTGGTACAGGGAGGAGGAAGGACGGATAGTTACCGTCCTGCCTCCTCCCCTGTATGTATCAGCATTGCGGGGGGTGCACAGCTTTCACCACACCCCCTGCAACGCTGGGATGTCTTCGGCCGGCAGCTCTACCGCTGAGGAGATCCTTGGGAAATGCGTGACGGTGTAAGTGGCGTGATCACGTCACACCGCTTACACTGCTCAGCAGCTCTCGGACCTGAACACGGGGACCGTGGGATCGTGGTGAGGTGAGTACTTTTTATTTATTTTATTATCATTAACTGCAAAGGGCATATTACCTGGCTATATAGGTACTACCTGGCTATTAGGGGTCACTACCTGGCTATTAGGGGGTCACTACCTGACTATTTGTGGGCACTACCTGGCTATTAGGGGGCAATACCTGGCTATAGGGGCATCTACCTGGCTATTAGGGGGCACTACCTGGCTATAAGGGGCACTACCTGGCTATAGGGGGCACTAACTGGCTATAGGGGGCACTACCTGGCTATAAGGGGTATCTACCTGGCTATAGGGGGCATTACCTGGCTATAGGGGGCATTACCTGACTATTAGGGGTCACTACATGACTTTTAGGGTTCATTACCTGGCTATTAGGGGTCACTACCTGACTATTAGGGAGTACTACCTGGCTATTAGGTGGCACTACCTGGCTATTAGGGGGCACTACCTGGCTATTAGGGGGCACTACCTGGCTATTAGGGGGCACTACCTGGCTATTAGGGGGCACTACCTGGCTATAAGGGGCACTACCTGGTTATAGGGGGCACAACCTGGCTATAGGGGTAATACCTGGCTATAAGGGGCACTTCATGACTATAAGGGGCATCACACGGCTATAGGGGGATCTACCTGGCTATTAGGGGGCACTACCTGGCTATAAGGGGCACTACCTGGCTATTAGGGGGTACTACCTGGCTATAAGGGGCACTACCTGACTATAAGTGGCATCACCCGGCTATAGGGGGATCTACCTGGTTATTAGGGGGCACTACCTGGCTATTAGGGTCACTACCTGGCTATTAGGGGGTAGTACCTGGCTATAAGGGGCACTACCTGGTTATAGGGGGCACAACTTGGCTATAGGGGTATTACCTGGCTATAAGGGGCATCCACCTGGCTATAGGAGGCACTACCTGGCTATAGGGGTATTACCTGGCTATAAGGGGCACTAACTGTCTTTAGGGGGCTACTTTTTGGCTACAGGGGCTATTGTCTGGCTACAGGGGCTACTACATGGCTACCATATGAGGTGCTATAGATGTGGAGTTTGTACAGAGGTAGGAATTGGTAGAGAAGTGATGATAAACTGAGGAGTCTAAGATGTTTGTTTTGTAAATTTTACAGTAAAGAGTTGTGGCCGGGAGAAGTTGTCCTGGCGTCTTGGACAGATGGAGAAAAAAAAAAGGGAAAGAGAACAACTCTTCAGAGACGTCTCCTGTAAGTCCCTGGATGTAACTTTACTGTAATCGATTGTATGTCTGCAGAGCCTGTGAAGAACTGGTATCTGTCACTGTATGCAGGTAAAATTGGTTGATGTATAATGGTTTGTATTCAGTAATGGTCAGTTTGTATTATTCAGTCTCTATATGGTGGCGGTATTCGGTCACTGTGTGCTGGTGATATGTGGTCTTAGTAGGACATTGCCACTATTTGCCTGGGATTCTGGTTGGTGTAGCAGTATTATTTAGTATCTGTATGACTATTATTTAGTAGTTTTATACATAGCACATTGTGGTAAAGCCTTCTATATATTTTGGCTTTGGTTGATGGTGATGCAATGTGTCGCATCGTGGCGCATTATGTTAAGGGGGGGGCGCGAAATTTCTTCACCTCGCCCTGAGTGTAATTTAGCCTAGGAATGGCCCTGGCTCTGTGATACATACAGTAGGATTGTATGATTTGGAGAAGTATTTCTGAGTAAAAAGCAAAGAAAATACAGACCGGACTCTTTAAGAGACAGTGGGAGTCCTGTTCACCTCGACCACATACAAGCATTGAAAGCTTTCCCTGCATAGGTCTGTGTACAGAGTAAACTGCCAATCACTATATGTGGTTGGGGTTAGCAGTAGTTTTACTTTTGGCATGTTTTTTTATGTATGCTTTTTACTCAAAAATCCTGTTCCAAATCATATAACCCTATGTATCACAGAGCTCAGCTTCTCTCCTCTATCATATAACCCTATATATCACAGAGATCAGCTTCTCTCCTCTATCATATAACCCTATATATCACAGAGATCAGCTCCTCTCTCCTCTATCATATAACCCTATATATCACAGAGCTCAGCTTCTCTCCCTCTATCAAATAACCCTATATATCACAGAGCTCAGCTTCTCTCCTCTATCATATAACCCTATATATCACAGAGCTCAGCTCCTCTCCTCTATCATATAACCCTATGTATCACAGAGCTCAGCTTCTCTCCTCTATCATATAACCCTATATATCACAGAGATCAGCTTCTCTCCCTCTATCATATAACCCTATATATCACAGAGCTCAGCTTCTCTCCTCTATCATATAACCCTATATATCACAGAGCTCAGCTTCTCTCCCTCTATCATATAACCCTATATATCACAGAGCTCAGCTTCTCTCCTCTATCATATAACCCTATATATCACAGAGCTCAGCTTCTCTCCTCTATCATATAACCCTATATATCACAGAGCTCAGCTTCTCTCCTCTATCATATAACCCTATATATCACAGAGATCAGCTTCTCTCCCTCTATCATATAACCCTATATATCACAGAGCTCAGCTTATCTCCTCTATCATATAACCCTATATATCACAGAGATCAGCTTCCCTCCTCTATCATATAACCCTATATATCAGAGAGCTTAGCTTCGCTCCTTTTTCATGTAAGAGTTAATTTTGTTTCTACATATGATAGATGTACCAACATGATACAACATGCCATTATGAAACACTGGTATATTCTTACCGATGACCAAAAATTTGGTAGGTTGTTTAGAGATAAACCACAATGTATATTTAAACAGGGTAGATCAATAGGTGACCAGGTAGTGCATTCTGATATTAAACCTCTGCCCGAAGCTAGACAAATTAAATTGGGGTCAGAGAGGAAGATTACCTTCCCCTGTTTAGCATGTTCTAATTATATAGCTATAATTAATGGTGTCCCTGTCCCTATAAAAGGATGTTTTTACTCGTGATACTAAGGCAATGTTCACACGGCTTATTCAAGCCGTAATTGCGTTACGGATTTCGCCCGCAGTTACGGCTTGAATAAGGGGCGGGGCGGGGCGGGGCGGGGCGGGGGACTGCTCCCTCGGCCCATAGATAATGCAATATATAACGGCGCGTACCCCGTAAATAAGGTGCATGTCACTTTCTCACCCCCCGCACGGATTCGCCGAGCGGGAGAAAGACGAGGAATCCACAGTTCTCTATAGAACTGAGGATTACTCGTAGTTACTTGGGGGACGGATTGTAAACCGTACTGCAGCGAGCAAATATAAGCGCAAATGGCTCCAATCCGTCCCAAATAAGCCGGTTGTGAACCAAGGCCTAAGGCTCATCCCCAAACGCAGAGGGACATTGCACTCCCTTA
Organism: Phyllomedusa bahiana; assembly: GCA_025379985.1. Classification (NCBI taxonomy): domain Eukaryota; kingdom Metazoa; phylum Chordata; class Amphibia; order Anura; family Hylidae; genus Phyllomedusa; species Phyllomedusa bahiana. The sequence goes on from JAODAL010014657.1 coordinate 17,153, forward strand.
CCATTCATTACCCACCCCCAAGCCCAATGTTTGCAAAAAAACGCAAACTGTCTGAAAAACCGGCCGCAAACCAGTGCTGTGGGGACAAGCCTTAAAAGGGCCATCCACATGATTAAATGCCCGTGTGGCACAGCCTATATCGGGCAGACTAGTCGTAGTGTCAAAACACGTATTACTAAATGTAAATCTACCATTCGTACTTATAGAGCAAATCATGCAAACCGGGGGAATCCTTCAGACATGAGGAAAAATATAGAGGAAACATCTAACTAACATTTTAGAAAAACACCATGGTAGCAAATTTGGAGATGGTGCTAACTCAAAAGGTAGACAAGCTACGACCATCTAATTAGTTACTAAATTGCTTCAGAGGGAGGCATTTTGGATTTTTTCAATGGACTCTTCAGCTCTATATATATATATATATCCAATTTGTGTCGGAGTAGGACTGCACAGTGCTGTTTAAAATGAAGCCCCGCATATCCGCCTATCATGCCTGACAAAGAAAGAGTTTATTTCGAAACGTGGCGGCGACACTGCCTTTTGTGCAGGCGGCTCTATATTTCCTCGGGACTGTGCTGATATATGGAATTAATGGTCATCAAATCATATTTAACGTAACCCTAATGGGTATGAGTGTGACACGAGGAAACTATAGACTGTGTGATGTTTTGCACACTTAAATGGAATTTTGTGCAATGTTTTGTATATGTTTTACAAGAAAATATGAAGTAATGTTTTTAAACCGTTAATACCATGCCTGTGATTATATAAAATTAAGTGCATCTAGGCTTGGAGTTAGCTTGCTGACGCATGGTCTCGTTCACACTAGCAATAAGGTTGGCTATATTGACTAAAACCACTCAGCACACCACATTTAACTCTTTTGACAGAAGGCGGTGCAGGTCATTCTTCTGCAGTGACGGCAAAATACTTTGTTGCAGATAGAAGGGTTTTGCAGCTTCCAGCACCGCAGCTGTAGTTCCAAGAGCAATCTCTGTAAGCGCCAGGAAGTGGAGGACACCTCCGATCCTCAGAGCTTAACCCTTTGATTGACGTGGTCTGTGACCACAGCAAATATCAAAAGATATTCTCCTCTGTCCATCATATGAATCAGGAGACTCCCATTACCCATTGATTTTTTCCTGGGAAATTGTCCTGTAATAGACAGCCCTCGACCTAGAGAAGCCCCTAGGGCTGTCTGTATAGGAAGCCCTGGATGTCGCAGGGCGACACAGTGTGCATGCCCTGACCTGCTTACCAATCTATGACACATGTTCTAATGTATAAGCATACGTAAAAAAAAAAGTGTTAAATAGTTACCCCTTAAATGGATTAAAAAAAGTTTAAAAAAAGGAAGAACTAAATAAAATAAATAAGAAATAAAAAAGTTATTGTGCATAAATTACACACAAAAAAACCCTACACATATGAATTATCTCCACGGCTGAAATAACCCGTGGAATTCATCTAACAGCTTATTTAGTGTGAAATGTGAATGGTGTAAAAAAATAATTAAAAACCCAAAAAATAAATTAAAACAAATGTGAAAAAAAGGCTGCAGTAATTGATTTGCAAACTTAAAAGGGGTTTTGTCACCAATCTCATTTTAATACCGTCGAGCAAAAATCCCGCTCTCACTCGGTGCTCCGAATGGAGCATTGATGTTAGATTGTGTTTGAATTGCATATCACATACCCCAGCAGGATGACATCACCAGGCCTTTCCTCTCTGGAGTCAAAGAAAGGTCTGTTTAGGTAAAGCATTGTGAGTAGCTGCGAGGTAAAGTTTTTGCCTCCAGGCACAAGGGTCCTAGGGTTTAAATATCCCTGCAGGAACAAACCTTGTGTTTATATACTCTCTTTAAATCGAATTGCACAACCTCATTGAGGTTTCTTTTTTTATTTATTGCACTGTTTTGAACTATTACTAGGAGTACAGAGGATGGGAGTAAAATGACAGCCCCTGGTGTTTGAACACTCAAGTACTGCCTGATAGGAGAGGTGATGTATTGAAGAATGGTCGACCAGATGAGGAGCTCTCTGCCCTGTCTTATCCCTGGAGACTAGCTGTAAACAATGGATCAACTAAGGCTATGGTTCACATGTAGTCATTTTACACGCATTTCCGCGTCGTATTTGCGCTCTAAATATGAGCGGATGCGTGCAGGAAATTACAGTAATCACATTCTCATAGAGAACTATGGATTACGCCTCCTCTCCCCCGCTTGGTACAATCTATCGTAAGTGTATGCGCGGGGAGATAAGTGACATGTCAATTACTGTGTCGAATACGCGCCGCAAGTAATAATGGTCATGAGCCGGCGCATAAAAATTAGCGTGACTACCGAAGACTCGGCGCACTGGCATGGTGCTCATGCATTTACTCAACTCCGTGGTGAACCATAGACCTAAAGGAGCAGCAAAACAAAAACGTGGTGCAGAATTTTTTAAAAAAGTAATGAAATGGTGAAGATGATTGTTATTTCAATATGCAAGCTTTCCCACGTCAATTTTACTTAATGGCAAAACCCCTTTAAACTATACCCCCCAAAAATACAACTTCTCCCACATAAAACAAAGTCCTCATACACCTTTGTCACTTAGAAGATAAAAAAAAAAAGTTATGACTGTTGAAATGCAAGGTGGCAAAATTTAGCTGGTAATCACAAAATTTAGCTGGTAATTAAGTACTTTTCAGGCCTGGGGCTTAAGGTGTTAAGCTGCATGACTTCCTAGGTGCCGCAGTCATGCTGACCATGGCATCTAAGTAGTTAAATAGCTAAAATGGGAGTTCTTTCCAGTCCCGACCAACAAAGGCAGATGCCGGCCATAACTAATAGACACCACCAACCATGTGCAGAGAGTCCATTATAAACATTTTTGCTTCATGATATGTCAGGAACGGGTTACTAGAGCGGAGCTGCAATTTCAGACACAGACCTTGAATGAGAATGGCGCTGTTTGTAGAAGAAAAAAAATTAGACCTTTCAGATGCAATCAGATTATAAATGATGTGCTCGTTGTTTTCTATGATTTCGCCCTGTATTTTCCACTTTATCTCCAGAATTACAGTATCACTGATATCCTATTGTCGTTGTTTCTGTTTCTTTTCTTTTCTTGTTTTTGTCTGCCGGTAATCACATCCATTTATCTTTTGCAAATGCACAAAGCGAGAAAGTCACATTATGTCCTTTTCAGCGAGCGAACACATCATAAACAAAGGATAACTATTAAAGCCCCTACTCGTCCTATGCTCTACAGACTTGAAATCCTACAGGGTCTCGTGTGGGTGGGCGACCGGGGCTTACATTACGTGTTGAGTTTGATATGCCTGCATTGTCCTGGGCAGTCTAATGACTGTGTATAATTCCTTTGCAATTGGAATAGCATATATTGTAATTGGTATAATGACAGTACTTGACAAAGGGATCTTGAAAGGCTAGGCTTGTCCTTTTTGTAATCTCTTTCATCCATTTTGACTATGTAGCTTTCAGCATATTGTCATAAAGTGTCATTAATTGTAATTCCCAGCGTGCCACCTCTTATTTGGAGGCTATTGAAATGTTCGTTTTGCAAAAGGTTTTGCATTCAACATTATAATTTTAACTGTCATCAATAGGTTAACTTCAACTATGGAAGGGAGAAAAGACATAATAACGTGGTTCCATTGTCTTGTCAGAATTTGTGCTCCTCTTGTTCCATTATTATGGAAGTGCTTGTTGTATTGCATTAATTATGGTTTTAAAAAAATGATGCCTTAAAGAGGACTCCTCATCTCAATTACGAAATGCATTCTTCCTGGGTACATCTTCCCTTCACACAGGTATTCATCTTTTATAGAGATAAACGAATTTCTAAAAAATTCGATTCAGCCGATTCACCGAATTTTTCCCCAAAATTAGTTTAGTTCCGAATTTATTTGCATCAAATCGCGTTAAGAAACAGCTATTTCCTGGCTGCAGAGAGCCTGTAGGGTGTTGTAAACATAGTGCCATGCACAAATATGAAAGGGAGCATGGGAGTTTGGTATTGAAAATGACACACGATATAGCATGGCGCCGCTCTCAGAATCGCTTCACACTTCACTTAACTGGGCAGTTACAGGGGTAAAACTGACCAAATAGCTAAAGTGGGAACGCAGCCTGACAAGGTAATGTCAGCACCAGCTAAAAAGAACCAAGTTGTGGGCCAAGATCCTACTATAATTTCCAAAGCAGCGCACTCCTTTTACACCATCAATCATATATCCCACAGATTATGACAGAACCTGTTTTCTGGTTAACTGCTGATACCAATGTAGAGACCCTCCCTCCCCCCCCCCTCCTCCAAAAATAGTTGGAGAGGGTGTCCGGCAGTCGTTTTGACAAATACTTAATTGTCAAAAAAATAAAACTTTGAAATACAACATGTTGTAATTTGTCATATATACAAAATCATCCATTAACACAGCTATTAATTTTGGGGATAATGTTCTAGCATGCACCAAAGTTACTTTTTACTGTATAAGTGTGAAACACCTTGTAAAAATACACTTAGTGTATATGTCATATACACACATCTCCGATAAGAGGCAGTTATGTATTTTGGAGATAGTATGTTCACTGGACCGTAAACAGTAAATTTTTTGACAGATGAATCCTCAGATTATCGACAACCTGTTTTTTGTATAAAACAATGGTACATGTAGAGCCTCCCCCCCTTCAGCCGAAAGAGTGGAGATGGTGTCGGCAGTAATGTTGCATTAACTTCACTGATCATTTTGCCCTGCCTTTGATCCAGCACTGTCCGTTTATCAGTCGGATCAATAATAATCAGTATTGCTAAAGCCAAAAAGAAACAGGAGAAGATCCAAAACAAGATGGAACAAGAAAATGGATTATTTGCATGTCTTTCTGTGTTTTAATCCTCTCCTCTTTTGGCTACTTATCATTAGAAATCCTGATGCAAACAAGAGAACATGTTATTCTGGCGTTATACGGCTTCTCCAAAGACACAATAGTTTGTGTTTGGTCTTTTCATCTCCTTCTGACAGATTATAAAGAAGGGGAAAACCAAACATAAAAGGCAACGGTCATAGAGTGGTGAAGGGGAAACAGCAGTTAAGGAAACCCACAGGTAGACCAAGTTAGAAGAGTGGTCATTGGCGAGCAGCATGATAGGCCACACAGTGGCACAGATAAAAGATTGTTGGAGGAGGCGGCAATATAGTATGCCACAGAGTGTCACAATACGATTGGGAGGAGAGCAGCAACCAGAGAAAGGTCACAGATTGGCACAATGACCGAATGTGGAGGTGCCAGCAACATGTGTAAACCCACAGGAAAGGTGGCCAACAATGACATAGTGTGGAGGTGGCGTGCGGGGGAGGTGGCACGTGCAAAAGGTTGCAGAGAAGGGCGGGGGGGGCAGTTGCGGGGTGGGGGGGGGGGGGGGGTGGTGGTGTGGGGTCGGGTCGGGGGTGTCAAAGCCGTGGCGGGGGGGGGTTGCAACAGTGTGGGGGGGGCAGCAAACATGAGTAGGCTACGCGTGGCGAACAATTTCAGACCTGTGGGGTGCCAGCAGCAAGATATTGCCACAGAGTGGCACAATGACCGTATTCAGTGGAGGTGGCGTCAGCAAACAGCAGCCAGCAGCATCAGGCAGAAATGTTGTCAACAATGACATAATTCTGAAGTGGCCTCAGCAATACATAATGATAGTGCGGGCAGCCACACAACATATCCAGAGAGTTATATGTGAAATAGCCTGGAGGTGACAGCAGCAACAACAGCATAGGAGACTGAGTGAAAGGACAGAAGGCTACATTAATGGACTAGTGAAGAAGTGGGGAGGTGTGTGTAATACCAGTTCCTGGTAAAGATGGAGGTGTAGAAGGAACAGCTGTGCAGCAGAGAGTGTTGCCCCATCAAGTGGGTGGCAGCAATCAGAATATTAGCAGAGGCAGGTTGCCAGAAAATAAAGAAGAAATCCAGACTCTTTGTCAAAGTATGGTTTGGGCGGCATGGCCTGATCTAATTCATCATGCAATGGTGATGGGAAAACCTGGCCTGGTCCCATGCCTGATTCATCTTGACAAGGGTGAGTCTCTCCACATTTCGAGTGGACAAGCAAGTTCTTCCTAAAGGTAACTATGGCCGCCGCTGTGCTGAATATCCACTCTGATGCCACACTATGGGACAGGCAGACAGCATCTCCGTGCAAACGTCGGCAAGTTGTGGCCACAAATCCAGTTTGGCAGCCCAGTTAGTCCATCGTATCTACAATTGTGGGTGCGGGTTTGCTGGTCCAAGATTGCCACCACTTGCTGGTTCAGGTCTTGCTCCAGGATAACTCCTCTGCTGCTGCGTGCTGTGATACCTTCCACACTAAGTCGGGTGAAAAAGCTGTTCATCATCGTACTTCCATACTCAGGTTGCTGCTGATTGGAATGCTGGTTACAAACTGCTCCTAGCCTCCCTCCAACCCTACCCCACAGCACCGTGGGCAGTGAGGTACGTGACGATGGAGGAACCACCCTATCCAGAACATGCTAGAGGTATGGACAATGGGTGCAATAGGCAGCAAGTCCTCTATATTACTTGAGTTTTGTCCTCCCTGCGTCGGCCAGATGAAAAAATAGGCCCCCATTTTGGGACCATACAAGTGTCCAAAGAGGTGGAGAGCAGAAGTCCTCCCTCTTCCGGATGGGTGACTATTCGCTGTCACTACCCAGGCAAATCAGCATGCAGCGGGCCATTTGCCTCAAAGTCGTGAGGACTCCCTGCATCTAACTCCACTGACTGGTCGCGTCTTCCTCTCTATAATTATCCACTCTACCTCCTCCCTGGCTATCCTCTTCTTCCTGTCACCTTGGTAAAAAAACACTCATTTTGCCAGAAAGTTCTGTGCACCAAATATCTCCTCCTCCAGTTCAGTCCCCCACCGACTCATGTGGCCGTGATAAGTAGTCACCACATGCTCCCTCCCCTACCAACAGATTTTGCATGAATCTGTTCCAGGACATGAAGCAGGTGTAAATGGAACTTGTCCATCCCGTAAGTCCCTGGCGAATGAGACCAAATAACGTGGCTCCACGAAAGGGCCTGAGAAAACAGCAGGTGTCACGCATGAGCTGCCACTGGGATGACATCAAAATTGTTCACAGGGGATGTACTCCTGTCCACCTAGATCCTCAAGAAAACATTATTGCCTTTCTTGGGTTCATAAGTCGGTCCAACATATGGAGGCTGGAATCCCAACGGGTGAATCAATCGCATAATCCACTAAGTGCTGGCAGCCGGTCCTGATTGCTGCAGCTCAAGAGTGTGTGCTGGGCGGTGTAAGTATGGCTGAAGTGTCATGCAAAGTTTCCTGGTTCATTTTTAGAATGTCTTTGCAGATGGGTGGAAGACTTGAAGAACCATTTGACAACCAGATTAAACACATGCACCATGCAGGGCGCATGGCTCAGCCCTTCTTGGCACAGCATGGACACCATGTTCTTTCCATTGTCTGTAACCATGGTTCCGATTCAGTTGTCGCAGAGAAAGCCAGGAATCTATTTCGTCTTTCATCGTCACCGCAGCGCAATCAAAGGGTTTCACCCGATTACCCGACAGAGCCTGGGGAGCAACTGCACAGTCAGCTCTGGGGACTTAAAGTGGCCCCAGGGCTGTCTGTGTAAGAAGCCAGTGATCATGGCAGACTGTGTGCTGCCCAGATCACTCCTGTGTCAGACAGACAACAGATTATATTGTATTAAGCATATAGAATATGCAAATACATTACAAAGTGTAAAAAATAAAGAACAAAAAATTTAAATAAAAAAATAAAAAAGAAATAATAAATAAAATTATTTAATAAACTTGGGCAAACATTACACACACAGAAAAAAACCTACACATATCAGGTATCCACACCAACCGTAAAATAAACCTGTAAGAATTAGGCCCGTGTTCACACTTGCTTATTCCCCGACGATTTGTGACTGATTGCGCTTCACAAATACCCGGCAATGAATAAGGGCGGACGGGGGCTGGCCGAGCACAGCGGGGCATCCTCTTCCCCGGCCCCCATAGACAAGGCATTTCTTTACGGCGGCATAGCGCGCCGTAAATAATGTGCATGTCACTTTCCTCTCTCCTCCCCCGCTGCGGACGGATTCCCGCCAAGCGGGAGAGCGACGGAATCCACATGTTCTCTATGAAGCATGATTTACCGTAATTACTCTGACGGATTGGCGACCACACTGCAGAAAGCGCAAATCCCGTCGCGAGTAAACGGCGCCAATCTGCGAAGAAATAAGCCGTGTGAACGAGGCCTTAATCTAACACGTTATTAAGTGTAAAATGTGAATAGTGTAAAAAAAATGTAAAAAAAAACAAAAAAATGTTAAATTCCCTTTTAAAAAATCAGCAAGATATTTGAATGTGAACTTAAACTAATTACCCCATAAAGTACAACGTGTCTCAAAAAAACGATGCCTCATACAACTGCGTGCATTAAAAAAAAAAAAAAGTTACAACTGATTTGAAACGCAAAGATGCAAAAACTAAAAAAATGTTTCTGTTCAATAACTACTTTTCAGGCGGTTCGCTTACAGGTGTTAACCGAGGGACCGCAATAGGGAGAATGTTGCCATCGTTTTCTTAATAGCATAAAATAAATGCCACCCTACTTCCTATTCAAGCTGTGGGCAGTTCTAAGGCAGTGACTGACATTTCAGCTCTACTCTTTCTAGCTGAGGCTGTTAGAGGGACATTGATGATGGAAGTGTTAAAATAGAAGGACACAAAACTACAGAGCTCTAAAGGGTTAAAGTTTGTTAGTAAGAAACATAAACCTGCTTGTTTGCTGCTGATAAGACAAAATAGTAAGTGACATCCCCATCCCGGCCAGGGCTGCTAGAGCCAAGAGAGGTGGTCACAAATGAAGGGAAGCTTGTGTACACAAACAGGAGAAAAGAACTGCTCTAACTCTGAAAGGAAGCAAAATCAGAATAGCAACGTATTTGGTGATAATCTTAATTAACCTTTCCTTGCATGTTTAAAGCTAATCGATGTGTAGAGAACCTTTTAAGTGAATCTTTCCAAAATACTGCTGCTTGAGGCACTCACCCTGGGGGGTCTATTAGCAGACACAGCTCTGGTTGGGACACCATGAACATTTCTGCCAGGATCTCGGGGTGCTCAGTATTTCTACCAGCACCATATTTATTGCCCATGCCAACCTATGCACTGGCTGAATACACTGGCTGTGTTTCCCATGTAACTAAAACACAGCGAATGGGTGCACAGTCTTGAGGTAATACTGAAGTTTTACAAATTTGTGCAACCATTGGCCAACATGTACTCCTTAAAGCAGCTACCGGGGCATGAGGGAGGGGGGTTTAAAGCTAGTACTACCTGCCACTGCTTTCAATCCAAACACCCCTCTGTGCAACAGGGGCAATGCTGTATTTTCTTCATGCAGTATTCACTATTCTACTGCAATTGTGTCAGCTAATGTTCAGTGGTCTACACAGTTCTGTGTATGAGAAAGCTGAGTACTAGAAGGGGTGCTATGAGCGAAGCAGTGGTAATCAAAGGACAGTTGTTTGGCTGCAGACTTTGGCCCTCATTTACTAAAGTGATTGCACTTGAGAAGTGTCTTAAACTGCACCAAAAGTGGGAATGCACAGTTTGCCCCAGACACATTGGCCCAGATGTTGAAATGTTGTCCCCGTTTTTTCCTAGCCAAAAAAAATGGTGTGTTCAATTTCCGACTTTAATTTTTGGAATTTGGCCCCCAAAAAGAATGAGTCTGTCTGAAAAAGACAACACTTTTGTCTGCGCCACTCTTCATTGGACGTGTCTGTGCCAATTCGTACGATAAGACACATTTATGCAGCTCTCATGCCAAATAGTTTTGGGCATTTTTCGATTTTTCATCCCATTTTAAAAAGGGTGAGGCTAAGTCAAAATTATTTACAGGTTGGACATTTTTTGGGCACGGGCAAATTTGTTTATGACGGAACAAAAAAAGAGCCATGAAAATTTTGAAATAAGCTGAACCCAACTTTAGGCAGCACTCCCCAAACACTTTCAAACTTTTTCAACTTTTTGGCTATTTATTGGGCTTAAGACATTTTCTGCACACTGTTCAACAGGTGGGAATGGGTGAACAGAAAGTGTATATGGCCTCGCTGGGAAAGTGGGTTTCATTACAATGTGAGACATTTTGGCAAAATTCTGGCATAGAAAGTGAGCCCTCCCAAAAAAAACCTGGTCTGAAAAATGAGGGCCGACATATATGAAAACTTGCGTGGACCGTCGTTTAAATCGATTTAAAAGGAGGAGCTTTTAGATTTTGAAAGTATGTTTGAACCGTTTTACGTGGGTTCTAAATCTGAGTTTTTCCTTTCATGTATTGCATCTTTGGCGCATAGTATATCATTGGCGCATATCTTTGACACATTCAAAAGTGCTGTGCCTGGCGCAAGTTTTGGTGTACGATTGTTCATATACCTATAGAAAAGGGGGGTATTTTTCCTTGGGGGGGAGACCATTAGGTGTGTGGGGATTTGAAATTTCCCTTTTTTCACCCCCTAGGCATCTGCATTCACAAAAGGGTTTTTGTGAAAGAACTGAAAAATTTCAACACCCTTATTGGGGGAAATAACCCAAATCCTAATTGCTTTGACTCACTGAGTCTTTAGAAAGCAAAAGGGATGTCAGTCAGGCCAGTGTTGGCTCATCTGCAGACAGCTGTTTCGGGGGTTTTGCAGAGCTTGCTGGCAGGCTGGGTGGAAGACAATGAGTGGCTTAGAAAGGGGATTATTATAAATCTGATTTGTGCTATACCTTGCATAGTATTGCATCTTTGGCGCATAGTATATCATTGGCACATACCTTTGGCACATTCAAAAGTGCTGTGCCTGGCGCAAGTTTTGGTGTACAATTGTTCATATACCTATAGAAAGGGGAATATTTCTCCTTGAGGAGAGCACCATATAGGTGTGTGGGGATTTGAAATTGCCTTTTTGCACCCTACTAGGCATCTGCATATCACAAGGGATTATGGGAAAAGAACTGAAATTTCAAGCGCTCTCTATTGGATGTAACAAATCCTCAATTTGCTTGTGACTCACTGAGTCTTTAGAAAGCAAAAGGGATGTGAGCCAGTGTTGCTCATCTGCAGACAGCTGTTTTGGGCGTTTTGTAGAGCTTGCTGGCTGGGTGGAAGAAAGAGGATTATTTCTCCTTGGGGAGAACACCATACAGGTGTGTGGGGATTTGACATTGCCTTTTTCCATCCCACTAGGCATTCAATATAGGGAGTGCTTGAGCTTTCAGCTCTTTTCCCTTAATGCCTTGTGATATGTAGATGCCTAGTGAGGTGCAAAAAGGAAATTTCAAATCCCCGCACACCTATATGGTGCTCTCCCATATTTTCCCTTTCTAAGCCACTCATTGCCTCCCAACCAGCCAGTAAGCTTTGCTCTGCACTAAGGAGGGGCCAAAAGCCTGAAACAGCTGTCTGTAACACTGGCCTGGCTCACATCCCTTTTGCTTTCTAAAGACTCAGTGAGTCACAAGCAAATTGAGGATTTGTGACATCCAATAGACGGTGCTTGAGCTTTCAACTCTTTTCCCATAATGTCTTGTAACATACACCTATAGAACAGGGCTACAACAGTTTTTTTGGTGCAAGATACGCAAAAAAAATGGAGTAGCCCACTTCATACATGTCGTATTAGACATCTAAACCTGCACCAATTTATCAGTCAGTACGAGCCTCTGTGATAAATCTAGTGCATTTTCAGACTCCATGGGTGACATGTATGAAATTTGACACTGATACGCCAGTTCTATATTGATATTGAGGAGTATATACGAACCTGTCGTATGTGGCTTCATAAATCTGGTGTGTGCTACTACTTGTATAGCATTGCTATGGTGCATATTTTTGGTGCATAGCGTATCTTTGGCGCATATCTTTGGCGCATTCAAAAGTGCCGTGCCTGGCGTAAGTTTTGGCATATGGCTGTTCATACATACTATAGAACAGGGCTAACAGGGCTACAATTTTTGGCCAAGATACGCAAAAAAATGGCGCAGCCCCTTTCATACATGTCGCCCCATGTGTTTGCACTAACTTTTAGACAGCTTATAGTAAGTGAGGGCCATTGTTTTTGTTTTTGCTTAGCACCATGGTGTCCTAGAAACTGCCTATGATAAAAAAAAAGAGCTACCTACATCCCTAACCCATAAAAATAAAACAGATAAAAACTAAAATTTTCTCTTGCTGCCCCATAAAACACATCAATCTAGACATTGATTAAGACTCTTTCAGCCCCAAAAACCCCCTGATGTTTTATGACGGGGTCCAGAGATGCATCAGTTTCATAGGTCGGTTTGGCTGTCTAGAAAGATTTTCTTCCAGATATTCTGGCGTTAATAGCAGGTCCTTTCATCAAGATTAATCATAATCACGAATAGACAGAATTATTAGCGCTAGTAAATGAGCTAAATTATTCCGAGCTGACAAATTCACTTTAACTTGTTTTACGATAACATTTATGGGACTGAATATTGATTGGTGGTCGTCTATTTTCCGTATGTTCTGCGTGACATTTAATTATAGTGACATCATTAATCAAAAGCAATAAGTAGATGACAAACATAACTGCAACACTCTTGGCTAATACACACCATAGTCACATTCCCAAGGATGTGTGAAGGCACAAACAAACTCATGTGCCAGAAGGTTTTTCTAGCAAATCTTCTATGGTCAGTTGCTAAATGAACCCCATATCATGAACATGTATAAACATGGGGCAGTTTTGCAGCACAATTTGCATCATATTCAATGGATCTGGAACTAATCAGAAAAGTGGTAAAAAATTGCTAATTATTGATATAAGCAGAGGCAGAAAGGGTCTAGAAAGCGACAAAGGGGTCTAGAAAGGACTAAAAGGTCTGAAAGGGAAAAAGGGGTCTGGAAAGAACAAAGGGGTCTAAAAAGGACAAAAAGGTCTGAAAGGGACAAAGGGGTCTGGAAAGAACAAAGGGGTCTAAAAAGGAAAAAAAATGTCTGAAAGGGACAAAGGGGTCTAGAAAGGATAAATGGGTCAGAAACAGATAAAGGAGTCTGGAAAGGAAAAAGCAGTCTGGAAAGGGCAAACGGGTCTAGAAAGAACAAAGAGGTCTGAAAGGGACAAAAGGGTCTAGAAAAGGACAAATGGGTCTAGAAAAGGACAGAGGGATCTAGAAATGACAAAAGGGTCTGGAAGAAAGAAAGGGATCTAGAAGGGACAAAGGTGTCTGAAAGGATAAAGGGGTCTAGAAAGGACAAAAGGGTCTGAAGGGAGAAAGGGGTAATGCATAGAAGAAAAATGGCCTTTGTTTCAAAGAGTAAGGTGGTATAATAAGGTGTTAAGGTGCTCATGGGCATTAGGCTAAAGGTTCATTTAAGCATGACCTCTGACTACCTATTGTGTATAGGGATATCCTAACTACAACTTGGCCAAAGTCACAATATTTGGGTTTGGGGATATCCTGAACCAGAATCCCATTAAAAGTTGTGAGGAAAAAAATTTCGCAGGTGCGCTTCCCCTTTTTAGAAAGCACCTACAGTAGCCAAATGCCTCCAAAGTGCATATAAACACCACCAGACATTTGGGGACTATCTGTTCAATATGGAAGGGAACAGCTGTGCAGTATCTGGACAGCTTCTGTGCAGCATTATGTGTGCAGTGTTTGGGGAACATCTGTGTAGCATCATCTGGGCAAAATCTGGACTACATCTGGGCAAGATCAGGGGAACCTAGGGTTATAACTGGAGTTAGGGTAGGACTAATGTTTCCTAGGGCAATTGTTAGAGTTAGTGACAGGGTTAGGGTCGATTTTTGGCAACATTTGATTTTGGCTGCCCTGAAGTTAATCAAGTCAAACTTGACTTTGACTCACATTTGAAGCACAAAACAAATTGCTGCTGTAAAAAGCATCTTTATTATGTGTGAGAGATCCAGACTGCAACAACACAGTGACACGGTAGGAAAAGCTAAAAAATTTTGGGTGACATGTATGAAAACTTCTAGGTCTAAGACTTTCTTTGTTGCCCATAGCAACCAATCAGCGCTCCTTTTCATTTCACATAGTGCACACCATTACCGCCATGCACATTAGATGGTTGACTTGTCCCCAAACTGAGTTCGGCTAGTATTTCTCCTATGTGTATGGCCAGCTTTAGGCCCCAGGAGCATGGCTTTGAGTCTTTACAGTGATATACAGGCATAGGGACTGTAGGTTTGTTCATAAGTTGAATTTGTATGTAAGTTGAAACAGGTATATGTAACGGAACCCGGTATGGATCCCCTGGGCCACCGAAGCTGTGGGGAGTAGCCTACCCCGGGAGCGGAGTCTAAGTGGGTCCCGGTTTTTACCAAACCGCCAGGTCCCCCCCAGGTCCTACCCCTGATACGACTTGCTTGCATGGTAGCCCGGGGGCAACGCATACCAAAAAAAACAGGGGAAGCTTGTAGTTTGGGGACGGGCCAAAAGGTCAAGGCAGGCAGTAAAGGGTTTGTGGGCGAGAAAAAATAAACTGGAGGGGGGGTACACGGAATTGGGGAACTGAAGTAAAAAGGCTTCCTGCATGGGTAGGCACTATCAAATCGGCGGAGTAAAAGGAAAGGGGGGTGGGCCATTATATAGGGGCACGGCCCGGGGAAAAGCAATTAAACCGGAGCCAGGCCCTTTAAATCTGACGGCCGGCCCCCCGAGCCCCTGGGAGCGGGGAAGCGCGAAACCGGCCCCGGGAGTCAGCTGAGAAAAACAGGGGGGGCACAGTCAGGAAAGACCCTGCACCCCTGGGAGTGGTGGCCCCAGACCCCGGCGCCAACCCCCCCCGGGCGCGCGGGAAAAGGGGGGAAAGTGGGCCCACACCCGAACCCGGGGTGCGGCGCCGCTCGTGAAGTATATTTTTTTAAATTTTTTAGTTTTGGATGTGCAGGGAAGGGTTTTTTTACTTTGTTTGGTGTCTGTGCCACTGTTAAGAAGATTTCACCTCATGTGCTGCGGTGGCATGCTGGAACTTGTCATTCCACAGCTACTATCTGCTGTGGAATATGGAATTAGAAGTGCCAGCATGCCCCATAAGCCTTGATTTGTAACTAGGGGACAGATGTAATTCGGAATGGTGTAAGTTGAGGACTGCCTGTATAGGCTTCGTATATCTTCATATAACAAGATACGGAACAAAAATTGTTACCAATTGGAGCCATGCCATGGTACTATGTGGCCATACAGAATGCTGTGCTGTATTAACCCCTTAAGGACCAAGTGTTTTTTGGGGGGCATCTTAGTTTTTTCCTCACAGCCTTCCAAGAGCCGTAACTTTTTAATTTTTCCATTACTAGACATTTCTGAGGGGCGGGGCGTTGCTAGGTCCCAAAAACACCCGGGGCTCGGGCCCTTTGTGTTTTTCCCGCCTCATTGTGAACTGCGGATGTTTTTTTACAGAGAAAAACCTTGTGTTCCTGTCACTAATTTTCTGCACATTCCACACAGATCCCGTCCATCTCCTCAGCAGTCACTGTACAGTAAAAATCACCAATGACAAATTTACTTTTTCAGAACTTCTCACCTTCATATGACAATACCCCTAAACAGTCACCAAAACATACACCGATACATGGAGCAAATCTACCAGACAAGTGATTGTTACTAAAACGCTCCTACAAAACCAAGACCCAAAACTATTACTACTTAAGGCTCAACCAATCCTGCCAGACCCTGACCAAACGCGACTCCCACATGTGACTATCCACTGCACACAGGCCCTAGAGACATATATTACCGCCATACAGTGACCAGATAGTGGTAGATACTAGTTGTATGTAGACTCTGCAGAAATATAAGTGATTACACTGCAGTTACATTTAGTAACTCACCGGAGACGTCTTTTCTGATCAGCGTCGTTCACTTTCCCTTTTCTTCTCCATCCGGTTCACACCTTCATGCTGATTGCTCCCGGCCAATACTTGTCCCTGAGGATTTGGACACAAATATCTTAGAATCCTCACATTTCCAGCAACTCCTTAATTATAGGTATAGCAGTCCCTTCAGTTAGGTATATAGGGGCACTGAAGCAGTATATGGGGCCACAGGCAGTATACAGGGGGGCACAGGCAGTATACAGGGGGGCACAGGCAGTATACAGGGGGGCACAGGCAGTATATAGGGTGGCACAGGCAGGTATATAGGGGCACAGGCAGGTATATGGGGGCCACAGGCAGTATATGGGGGCCACAGGCAGTATATGGGGGCACAGGCAGGTATATAGGGGCACAGGCAGGCATATGGGGGCCACAGGCAGGCGTATGGGGGCCACAGGCAGGCGTATGGGGCCACAGGCCGGTATATGGGGGCCACAGGCAGGCATTATAGGGGCCACAGGCAGGCATTATAGGGGCACAGGCAAGCATTATAGGGGCACAGGCAGGGATATGGGGGCCACAGGCAGGGATATGGGGGCCACAGGCAGGCATTATAGGGGCACAGACAGGGATATGGGGGCCACAGGCAGTATATGGGGGCCACAGGCAGGCATTATAGGGGCACAGGCAGCCATTATAGGGGCACAGGCAGGGATATGGGGGCCACGGGCAGTATATGGGGGCCACAGGCAGTATATGGGGGCCACAGGCAGGCATTATAGGGGCACAGGCAGCCATTATAGGGGCACAGGCAGGGATATGGGGGCCACAGGCAGGGATATGGGGGCCACAGGCAGGCATTATAGGGGCACAGACAGGGATATGGGGGCCACGGGCCCCAGGCAGTATATGGGGGCCACAGGCAGGCATTATAGGGGCACAGGCAGCCATTATAGGGGCACAGGCAGGGATATGGGGGCCACAGGCAGGGATATGGGGG
Source organism: Phyllomedusa bahiana (assembly GCA_025379985.1). Classification (NCBI taxonomy): domain Eukaryota; kingdom Metazoa; phylum Chordata; class Amphibia; order Anura; family Hylidae; genus Phyllomedusa; species Phyllomedusa bahiana. Next base: position 34,053 of record JAODAL010014657.1, read on the forward strand.
CCACAGGCAGGGATATGGGGGCCACAGGCAGGCATTATAGGGGCACAGACAGGGATATGGGGGCCACGGGCAGTATATGGGGGCCACAGGCAGTATATGGGGGCCACAGGCAGGCATTATAGGGGCACAGGCAGGCATTATAGGGGCACAGGCAGCCATTATAGGGGCACAGGCAGGGATATGGGGGCCACAGACAGTGGTATGGGGGCCACAGGCAGACATTATAGGGGCACAGGCAGGGATATGGGGGCCACAGGCAGGCATTATAGGGGCACAGGCAGTATATGGGGGCACTGAGGCAGGTAAACGCTTTAAAAATAACAACATTAATACTCACCTTAACTCCCCCGGCGAGCGCGCTCTGTCCTCTTCAGCCCGCGCTCCTCCGGCAGTTCTCGTGGCGCACGGCCTATGACGCGCTGTGCGCCCGAGGACAGGCAGCGTCGCGATGACGTGATGTCATCGCGACGCTGCCGGCTGAGGCGCACGGGCCGCGGCGGTCCTCAGCGCTGTGAGGACCCGGCGGCCCCGCTGTGTCGGACCTGCGGGTCCGAACACTGTCTGCGGGGCAGGGAGCGCTCGCTCTCTGCTCCGCAGAAGCCCTCAGCTGAGTGTGCGTCCATCGGACGCACATGCAGCTAAATGGCCAGTCGGTGCTCCAGGCCCAGCGCAGAGGCCTGGAGCCCGGGGACTCGGGGCACAGGCTGTTTTATTCGGGGCCCGAGCCCCGAATAAAACAGCCTAGCGACGCCCCTGTCTGAGGGCTTATATTTTGCAGGAAAAAATATATACGTTATAATGGTACCATTGATCCAACCATATAGTGTACTGGGATACCCAAAAGTGGGGTGGAATGTGAAAAAACATAATTGCGACATTTTTACAGGGGTTTTGTTTGTACGTTCACCATTCACTATAATTGATGTGTTATCTGTATTGTGTGGATCACTACGATTCCTGTGCTACTAAATGTGTAGAGCTTCCTTTATGTTTTAGAACTTTTTATCTCTATTTTTAAAATTTGGAATGTAGCACAATATTCTGCTGCCAATTAATTTTTTATTTTTCCACCCCTGGACCTGAGTGAGGGTGCATTTTGGGGGGTTAAAGTGCATCTTTTATTGGTAACATTTTGGGATACATGGGACTTCTTGATCACTTTTTATTCCATTTTTTTGGACACAAGGGGCCTCCTGTATGAAAACTATCTTGGTCGAAGACTTTCTTTTTTGTTCATAGCAACAAATCAGAGCTCCCCTTTCATTTCATATAGAGCTCTGAACAAATGAAAAGGGAGCTCTGATTAGTTGCTATGGGCAACAAAGAAAGTCTTAGACATAGAGAGTTTTCATACATGAGGCCTAAACTTACCAAAAAAACAGTATTTTGACATTGAGAATTTTTTCATAGCTTTTTTTTTAATTCTTTATAAAACGACAGGTTAAACTTTTAATATTCTTTATTTTGTTTTAAACTTTTTTTTTTTTTTTTTTACTTTGAGTCCCCAGGGGGTACTTGATCTGTAGGGGGCACCAGTATCGATACACTATTGTTTGTGCGGTACCCTTAGCACAGCACAGTTCCTCATTCATTTAGACGCTGCAGCCACAATCGCTATGGCATCTGGATGGTTAAGCAGCAGAGATGGGAGCTGGCTCCAATCTGCTGTTACCGGCAGGTATCAGCTGTATATAAAAGGTGGCAGCCACCGCGTATGGAGCAGGCTCAGCAAGTGAGCCCGCTCCATACTCTTTTCGTTTCACCATGATGTACCCGTACTAAGTTGTTAAACAGGTATTCTTATCTAATACAGTTATGTTATATTCAACTTCTAGGATCCCACTGAACATGAGAATGAGGGGGATGCTGCATCTCATTTTGGGTTGTTCTCCTGGACAGTGGCCACAACCACTAGACTGTGTGGAGAACTTTATTTTGGACCTACTGAAGTGAATGGGGCTGGCTGCAGATACTTGCACAGACAGGTGGCCTGAAGCAGAGCTGGTAAAGATTGTGACATGGATACCAGTGCTAGGTCCTCTTCATTCTCACAATCGCTCAGGATCTCAGAGTTTGGACTCCCATTGATCATTAAGTGCTGGCATATCCTAGCGAATAAAGCAAGTTAGCCTGAAAATCAATTTGCAGTTAGTGCTCACTTTTTTGACTGCGATATGTTAATCTACAAACACCAAATATATCAGCACATAAAACTGCTTTATAAAGAAAATAAAGGTGTTTAGTGCACATTTTGATCAAATTGCGTTTGCCCACCTACCTCTTCAAGGTAGCCTCATCAGGTGGGTCCCTAACTCTAAGGCTCTGGTCACACAGCTTAAATTGGGACGTATTTCGCCCCATATTTCGTGGCGTACTGCGCTCAATACGGGGCGAAATACGGCCCAATAATTACGGTAATCTACAGTTCTCATAGAGAACTATGGATTACGCCTCCTCTCCCCGCTCGCACATACGCCGCACGGGGAGATAAGTGACATGTCAATTATTCACGACGTATACGCGCCACAAGCAATGAATGTCTATGGGGTCGGCGTGCTGCCGACCCCATCCCCCACCCAACCCCGCGGGAGCTTCTGAACTCACGGCGTAATTGCGGGGCGTAATTACGCTCCGCCATTATGCCGTGCGAACGTAGCCTAAGGGTATGCTCACACGGCGGATAACGGCCCTTACCTGAGTGCACCGTTACATGCCTGCTGTTGTTCAGCACGTGCTTTCAGCAACACTCCGGCTTGGCTCCCATTTACTCTCACTTTCCCTGTCACTTCTTTCTACAGGCACGTACTATGCGCCAGGGAAAGCAGTAGGGACATACTTTGGGCACAATGCAGCGCAATTATCCCCCAAAGTACGCTCCGCAAATTCACCGTGGGAACATATCCTAATACCTCTCTTGGGGTAAAATCACCATGCATTCAGGTCTTGGCTCCATCTACACCGATTCTTCGGGCCTCCTGCAGCTAGGTGGGAGGATAAAGCTATCTCAACGTGGTAGGTGGGCAAACACAACTTGATCAACTTGTGCACTAAACGCCTTTTATTTTTTTCATGTGTAATGCACAGCATTAATGAATTTTAAATGTTTCACTAGTTCAGTGTTTGGATGGGTTTTTTTAGTGCCGGCTATGTGCTGCCATATCTGGTGTTTTGAGAATATAAAACAATATGCCAGATGTCAACTGGAAGTAAACAGGCAAATATAAAACTCACTACAAACACTGCTCTTTTTTCTCACTTTTGGTGCTTTTTTTTTTGATCAGCTGCAGTTTATTCAAAACACAGCATGCTTTGCATCTAGATTTTATCTTCAGGCAGTTTGTAATATTTTTCTCCCCATAGAAATAGAGATTTTTCTCTCCACCAAAATATACATGTGTGCATATATATTGCTTTTTTATGCGTTTTTGTAGTCATTTTCCACATTGTAAAATCATGTGATGGATCACATGATTTGTGATGTTAGAAAATGGAACAGAAAAAAAACACCAATATGTACCAATACATGCTTTTTGCAAGCAAGGTGGAGGTGTTTAAGCATTTTTTCTTGTTAAAAAACACTAGGCAAAATATAAGTGTAAATAGGGCCTTAAAGGGAAAGGGTTTTCTCATCAGGTGGTTTCACAGAGCATGCCCTTCACCGCCACCTTCAGACTTCCACTTCCTGGTCAAGCTGTGGGCAGTTCTACAGCACTGACTGACATTTCAGCTCTGCTACTCCTAGCTGAGCCTGTTTGAGGGACATTGGTGATGGAGGGGTAGTAACAGCAGGGCAGAAGGCTACAGGGCTCTAAAGGGTTAAAGTTTGTCAGTAACAAAGATAAACAAGCTTCTGTTCTGCTGATAAGACACAGCAGGGAGTAACCACATCATCTGGCCAGGGCTATTAGAGAAGAGAGAGGTGGGTGGCAACTAGGAAAGCTTGTGTACACAAACAGGAGATAAGAACTGCTCTAACTCTGTAAGGAAGAAAAATCAGAACAGAAATGTATTTGGTAATAGTTTTTATTTACCTTTAGCCATATGTTTAAGCTAATCATTGTGGTAAGAATACCCCTTTGCAATATATGTCCATTAACAATATTCTACCTATTCCTAGATATCGCCTCTTGTATGGGCGGCATCAGCCCCTCAGGTCGCTATAGCTACAGACCTGTTTGATCTCTCATGATAGGCTGCCAGCACTGGTTGCTATAGCTACAGACCTGGCCTCTACTGCAGCCTTGTGGAAGCCAGTAAACACGCCCCTGAATTAAAAGTAAAACCAAGAAAACAGGACTGAGGTAAGATGAATCAATGAAGTTAGACAACCCCTTTAACCCCTTAACGACCCTAGACGTATGAGTACGTCCCAGGGCCGCTAAGGGGCTTTGCAGGGGGATCGTGCCGCGACCCCCCCGCACCGCCGGGGGGTGTTTGCGCAAAATCGCCGCTAACACCCGGCAGTAACAGCGCCGGCACGTGGCTCCGCCCGCTGGCGCTGTTTTACCCATCAGACACCGCGGCAAAGATGGCCGCGGCATCTGAATGAACCGGGCATGGTGGTGGGGAGCCTTGTGAAGGCTCCTGTCACTTACCCTGGCCAGTTTGCCCCACTTCCGTCCGCAGACAGGAAGTGGGGAAACCGCCATCTTTGTACACCCTAATGCATTGCCTATGCAATGCATTAGGTTGTATTAACAATCGCGCCACCTAGTGGTCAAGTACCATAGGTGGCCTCAATGTTACAGTAAAAAAAAAAAAAGTTTTAAAGTACAAAAAAAAAAGTATTAAAAGTTTAAATCACCCCCCTTTCCCCATTTTACAAATAAAATCATTAAAATAACAAAAAGTTACACATATTTGGTACCGCCGCGTCCGAAAAAGTCCGATCTATAAAAATATAACATAATTTATCCCGTACGCTGAACACCGTAAAAGAAAAAAAATTCCAAACGCCAAAATTGCGTTTTTTGGTCATTTTACGTCACTCAAAAAATGGAATAAAAATGATCAAAAAAGTCGCATGCATTCTAAACTGCTAGCGATAAAAAGTACACTTCAGCCCTCAAAAAATGCCCCCTCACTGACGTCCGTAGGTGTTTTAGTACAAAAAAGTTATTGGTCGCACAAAATGGCACCGTGGCGCAAATTTCAAAAATAGAAAATGTTTGGAATTTTTTTACGGCACCAAAACATAAAGGAAACCCTACATGTTTGGTATTTTCGGATGCGTAACAACCTGTAGAATACAGATAATACATTATATTTACCGAAGATTGAACGGCGTAGAAGCAAAACCCTCGCAAACATGACAAAAATACATTTTTTTTCACAATTTGCCCCACTTGGAATTTTTTTTGCGGTTTCCCAGTATATTCTATAGTATAGTGAATAACACCATTAGAAAGTACATCTTGTCCCGCAAAATAAAAGCCCTCATGTGTCTATGTAGGTGGAAAAATAAAAAAGTTATGGCTTTCAGAAGGCGAGGAGGGAAAAACGAACGTGTCACCAAAAAAAAAACGCCTGGTCCTTAAGGGGTTAAGACTTTGAATGACTTAGAGATGGTATAGAGCTGAAGATTGTGAGCCTCAATGGGGACAGGGAACAATGTGGATAACGGGAATCTGTGTAAAGCCCTATGGAATATAACAGTGCTATATAATGAATTAAATAAATCCATCAAAAAACGTGTTCAAACAAACTCTCCACCTGAAAAAATTCAGTAGAACAAAATTTGGATTCTATAATACATTGTTTAGAGAATTCATTGCAGGTAATCCAGTAGTATGGCTGCATATTATGGGATAATGGTAAGGCTGCATAGTCTCTTTCCACTTGCACAGATTTATTGCGAATGACAAATGAGCATCAGACATCGATGTTGACACCAGGGACCTAGCACCAGAGGAGCCGGTTGGGTTTTATGAAGCTACAAGTGTAACAGTCGCATTGATTGGATGCATGAGATGACAGCAAGAAAGATATATTAATTCTCTTGACAAAAAGCATTTGTCAAAGTCATTCCTGCAATCTAATGCCAAAATATATTAAATCACATTCTGGCATCGTAATGTGTTTTTTTTACCTCACAGTATTTTATGTGGGCACAAAACATGGGAACTGTTTGTATCATTTATTAGTCAACTGAGTGAATAGTACGCGCATATACACTGATCAGCCATAAGAATAAAACCAGGTGATTATCTGGTGACAATGGCGCCTGCCATGGGGTGGGAGGTATGAGGCAGCAGGTCAGTAGTCAGTTCTCAGAAATGTGTTGGAAGCAAAGATAAAGACCAAATCACATCCAAAAAGAGAGGCTGAACTAGGGGTGCAGGCGAGGGCGTGACATAGGGACAGGCAGATGTAAACACATTTTTTTAGGAATTTTTGGTTATGTTTTTTTTTAATTTTCCATATCACTTTCAGTATTTTTTTAATAATTCCTAAGTCCTGCAGTTTTCACTTTGGCCACTAGGCCTAATAATCATCTGACACTTCCTGTTCTGTTTAGAGAGCTTTTCAGCAGTGTGCTCATTATCAGTAACAGCAGGGTCAAGCTGAAAGGAGACACCATTGCGTAAAGATAACACAGGATCCACCAGTCACAAGAGGAGATGTCACAGCTCCCCCTCTCCCCTCCCTTCACAGTGAAAACTCTCCTATACAAGTCTATGGGACAGAATCTGTCTTAAGAATCCTATGGGCATGAAGCTGCTGTAAAGTATCTCTCTGACTGCTGTTAAAGCAGTGCAAGCAAGAATGTCTTCACCACAATCATATATAGACGCCGAATAGAGAAATCTACAATCAGGAAATAAACACGACTGAGAGGACAAGCAATGGAAACGGGGCTTGGGTTTAAAAATAAAAAAAAAAATTTGGTGGCCAGATTCCCCTTTAAAATTTTTAGGGGGGGTTTTTGGGTTTAAAGGGGTAGTTTTGAATAAAGGGGGTTGGGGTTTGGGGGTTTTTGCCTTTTATTTTTGGGATCCCTTTGGGGAACCCCTTCCCTCTACCCCTCTTTTTTGTGGGTTTTGGGTTCTCGGAAGTTTGGGAAAAAAAAAATGTAGTTTTTGTTTGGGGGGGGGGGCCCCCTGGCCGGGGCTGGCCCCCACTTGGTAGTCTTTTTTGTAGCCTAAACACCTCAAGTGGTGGATATGGAAAGATATTTGGATTGGATTAAAAAATGGACAGTGGGGCCCCAAGGGCCCTTAAAAAAGCAGAACAACTGTACTCTTTGGTCTTCCAAACAAAAACAATAGTGGAAAAAAAGAGTAATTTTCTATTTTTTTTAGGGAGCACCATACATACCTACTAAAAAAAATCAACAAACTATTTTATTAAAAACGTTTTTAAAAAGACAAAAAATTTAAATGCAAACCCCCAAAAAAACTGGCAAGCATCACACTACAGGGCAGTACTGTATTTTTAACTTCCTTGCTGTGGGGCCCCAGTTTATCCAGGGCACATGTTACAAAGGGCCGTATAAATTGTGGACCAGACCCAATGAAATAAACCCAAAAAGGGGTGGGGGCACCGTTGTATATTACTTGTCTCAAGTTTGCTACCAAAAACAAATAGTTTAAGGTTTTTTTTGCTTTGGGTTTTTTCGCAAAAAAATATTTGTTTCCCGGCCCTTTCCGGACCTCAACCTCTGGGGAATTTTAATTGGAAAGGGTTTTGGGAAAATTTTTTGGGTTGGGTGGCCTGTTAATTTTTTTAACAATTTTTCTGTCTGGTTTCATTGGTGGTTTTTGGCTTGGGTACTTGGGTTGAAGGTAAGAGGTGGGCTTGACGAGTAAAACCACCCCCCGGGGCAAGGGAAAATTTAAAAAGGGATTTTTTGGGTCGGGCTTTATCTTTGGGCAGGGCTGCCCAGGGGGCCCCATGAGCACAAGAGGCCTACTTAGGGTTGCCACCTGGCCAGTATATAAAATTAAAAGTACAGACCTTTTTAGTTTGGGGGAAAATTTCTTTATTTTCAATTAATAATTTTGGGTTTGTTTTTATAAAATTTTTGATTACTGAATTTTTTGGGTTTTCATTGCCATAAGTTTATAACATTCCAAGTTAAAAGAAACACTTAAAATATATTGTTCTGGGGTTAATGGGGTCTTTTGCCAAAATATAGGTAAAAATTTTTTGACTAAGATTACAGACTTTGGGTTCGATGGTTATTAAACATTTTTAAATTTGATGCGGGTAGTGTGTGTATGTGTATGTATATGTCTAGGGGTTTTAAATTTTATACAGTTTTATAGAAAACACATACATAAAAAAATTTTCTGCATCGCAGGGTCCCAAATTTTTTGGGACCGGGGTAAATTTTTATTTGGGGTGCAACATTTTAGAATTAAAGGTTTTCTTAAAGGGGGTTTTCCTATTTTTTTTTTCCAAAAAAACAAATTTTTTGTTTGTGCTGGCCCAAAAAACAAAATAAAAAATGGATAAAATTTACCTCTGAACCAGCACCAAAATTTTCCCCATTTTTTATTTTTTTGCAATTTCCCAAAAACTGAAATTTACCCTCTTTACTATTTCCCAATACCCCAAACACCAAAGGAGAAACAATTTAACCCCAGAAGTGGACCTTTTTAATGTGTTGGGCTGCATCTTAGGGGCAGCTGCAGGGTGGTTTTTTTTTAGGGGAAAGGGAAAGGGGCCCCCCATTGATGGGCCCCACATCCTGATAGTATTAGCCTGCAGGTGCTGCATTTATCTTGATTGGTTATGAAAGATTGGGGACCCCACATCATTTTTTTTTATTATTTATTTGCTGATTTTGAAATGCCCTGTCCCATTCTAAGAGTTTCAATAAATAAATAAAATTTAAAAGACATGGTGTCTGTCCCTTTTTCATAACCAGCCAAGATAAAACTAGCAGCTGCAGGCTAATGCTATCAGGATGGGAATGGCCAAATATCCATGGACCTTCCCATCCTGATATTATCCTAAAAACAAGCAGCTGTTCCAGAAGTGGACTATCGCGTAAGAAGGTCTGCTGCTGATGGTAACCTGGCTCTTCCCAGTACTCCTAGTGCATTGGGTAGTGGATTATTAGTGACAGGAGGTTACTGTTAGCCTTGGATTGGCAAAAATCACCGCTGGCTGACACCAAGCCACAGCACTAATATTGGAGAGGTGTCTGTGATGACTCCATTACTAACACTAAAATTAAATAATAAAAAAAACACAATGACACAAAACACCAAAGAAAATTTTTATTTAAATAAGCAACCATCTTTATCCATTTTGTCAATGAAGATCCAATGTTGAACTGACATAGTCCAATGAATCTGACATATTCCAGAGGAGAAATCTGTAAATAAACAGAAACATTAAATGCATATAGGGTTGATCCAGCGTGAAAGGACAGTTGGGCGATGGCGCATATATTTAGTTATTGTTTTGGTGGCATCAAACCTGACTAAACTTACAGGTGGACATCTCACTTCAAATGTGTTTTGTGACATGTTATTCATATTTATGGAGTCTTTTTTTATAGAAAATATTAAAAGTTATGTTCTAATGAGGGTCTAATACTAAGTTGCAGTGAAGTGATGCCGCATCCCCCACCGGTGGTAACCAGTGTTCGTATCTTAGAAAAGCTGGGTGCCAGCTAGGGGGATGGGCGTCAACCAGCTTTTTTTGGACACTGGATAGCCTATCCAGTGTCCAGGAAAGCTAGGTGTTTCCCCATCCTCAACAAGTGGCACCAAGCTTTTCTATGATAGGATTCTTAGTCTAAACCCCTCCACTGTATTGTATTACACACAAACTTCCTAGACCCCAGACCCCAGACCCCTTCCACAAACATACTCAACTGACCCGGAGAGCGGCGGCAGCCTTTACTTCCCAGTACGGTTGGTGTTCTGCTGAGGAGAGGGGGCAGAGCTTTGTGACTCCTCCATCTCTTCCCAGTATAGCATCGGGGTCACTGATCTGACAGCATCCTAAGATGATCTTCCCATCCCCAAGACAGCCGGGTAATTTTCCAACCTAGCTGAGGTGCATCTGTAGACAATGAAGCAAGAGAAGTTCGATCAAGGACCTCCTTTGATATGTTTCCATATCTGATATGACTGAGTACACCTACTGTTCATCAACTCTGTGAGTTGCGATTTTATAAATTTGGGAATTTCTCTCTGCAGAGGACATCAGTGCACAGGACCAATAACTGCCTCTGCAACTGCTGACATTAGTGTCACGGATGCCCCTGCGACCCTCGTCTCGGGCGCATCCGTGTCCCTCACCCGAGCGGCCCAGTCCGAAATGTCGGGGCGCGGGCACGCTCATTTCCCCGCTCCTCGGGAGCGTACTTTTCCCGGCCCCGCTCCTGTTGCAGGGTCGTCCCCCCGGCGCGCGGCCCCTCCCTAGGGCGCGCCGCGCCGGGAGTGTTTTGATTTTTAAAGGGGGGAGCGCCCGAAAATTTTCTATTGCCGGTCGCTGCCCCATTTTAAGCCTGGGGCCTCTTCCGTAACCCGCCGGATCTTTAGTGCCCGCCTATCGAGAAAAGGGTCCCTGTGTTTGTTCTGATTACCGTGTACCGTACCATTTGCCTCCGTACCTCGACCACGAATCTTCCCGCCCTACCTTCCCCTGTCCCCGCTACGAGCCGCCTTACGATTTTTTTCCACGCAACCCCCCCCCGGTGCCACCGCAAAAGCACGTTAGGGGGAGCGACCTGTTAGCTCCCCCCCGTAGCAAGTCCATCCCGCTTTGCGGCGGCTCTGGGGAAAACCGGACCTACTTTGATTCCGATCCCTCATGGCCTACGCCCTCGCTTTTGGGTCCAGAGGATCCACTTTACCCAAACCCTCAATTAGGCTCAAAACCCTCTGCTGCCAAGAGAGAATCTTCTGGAAATTGATGGCATACCCTAACAACATTCTTGTTTTTGATGTAACAATGTCTGACTTTCCCCCTTTATTATTTAAAACCGTGAAGAATTTTAACCATTTTTAAAAAAGACGAACAAAAATTTTTTTCAATAGACATATAATACCATATGCTTAATAAAGAATACAGTATCACTTTTTCTGGGGCACTAAAGCAGACAAACTTAGTGAAGGTTGAGGAGCCGAGAGACCCGAACATAAGGGCTTAAACTGAGGCACCGAACTTCTCCTTGTACTGCAAACCAGCATTCAATAGGGACAGTGGGGCTGAACGCGACCCCGGCATTAAAGAGGGACCTGTGACATCTTCTGACATGTTTTGTGTTAGTAAATCCTTGTTTTCCCGTGATATAACAATTTGCAGCCTCTTCTTTTCCTAACTCTGGGTTGTGCTTCCTCTTTTATTCCACAAACATCAAACATTGGGGCAACATGATAAACCCGGGGCTGCGCCAGAAATCGGGTGTCTTTCGCCCGAAAAAATCCCAGCCCTTATAATTTTTTAATCTCCACACGCCATTCCGGCACAACATAGCGCCTGTGCTAGGGGGGCCCCTAGACCAAGCGAAGCTACAATTTGTAGCTTCACTACGCATTTCTAGGTGAAATTTCGCGGGAAAAGGTAACCCTTTTAAAGTGGTTTACCTGAGCCTGAACTGTCGCCCTAGTGCTAGAAGGCAATTGTTTTATGACCTGCTATAGAGTGGATTCATAAATGAGGCACATTCTATGCCATTATTATGCACATGGAATTTAGCGCTCGCACGCCAAATTTCATGCATGTCACCCTTATACTTAGTCAGTCAATGGGGGCACCATTCCCTTTTAAAGGGGGGGTCCCGCCCACGCGACGTCAGCACTGATTGGACAATGTCAGATTGTGCAAGGACACACCCACTAATTGGTAACGCCCACATGGCCTAATCAGTAACACATTTCTAGAATGAATAACAGAGGAACAGCACAACACAGAGTTAAGAGAAGATGCTCCAGAATTGGGATTTCAAAAGGAACACACATATTTACTAAAACAGACATGCCAGGGAAAAACCAAAGGGGTTTCTTCAAAGGGGGGTTTTCTCACGCAAAGGGTTACTTTAAGGGAACATTTAAAAAAAGACTTTTTGCAAACACATTCCTCTTTTGATATTATCTTGGTCAGGAGATAAGAGAGATTTTATCTGCCTTGAGTGCACACAGGTTACCGTTCTGCTCTCTCTTCCTGATTAGACAGAGAGCAAGGAGGGATGTCACCAGAACGGCAGCTTGAGAACAGAGAGTGTTATCTCTAACAAACAAAAGAGATTAATTACTTTTGACTGCAATTATGTCAGTGCAATTAGAAGAGTTGGGGATACTGAGCTGATAAGCTAATCACTGCTATAGAACCACCGACAGCCTAACCAGGAAGTGTGAATCTTAAACTACCTGTTGCTCTGTGATACAGCACGGTGAGACAATCCCTTTGAAGTCCAGGAGGCCATGAAATCTTCGTTATCTGAAATGGAGAACATGGCTTCAGATATCTGCATTCTGATTTTCTTTGTTTTGGAGAAGTTTATACCTTGGTTTTCTTGAATTTTTAGGAGTCAAAATTAAGAGAAAATAACTTTGTTGGAGAAAGATCAGAAGCAATGTCTTCAGAATATAGTCTTACTCAGACTCGGACTGGCCCACAAAGGAGCAGAGGAAATCCTGGTGGGTTCCTCAGCATGGGGCTGCTTTTCAGTGAGATATCACAAGGCATTATGGGAAAGGGGCTGAGAAGCCCAAAGCGCCCTCTGTTGGATGTAAAAAATCCTCAATTTGCTTTTAACCCACAAGGTCTTGAGAAAGCAAAAGGGATTTTAGCCAAGCCAGTATCTCTCATCTGCAGACAACACTGTTTCGGGATTTTTGTCCCTCATCAGTGCAGAGCAGAGCGATACTGGCTGGCTGTGTGGGAGGCAATGAGTGGCTCAGAAAGGGGAACATCTCTCCTTGAGGAGAGCACCGAACGAATGGCTTGTAGAGGTATGTATTGCCTTTTCGCCCTCTACTAAGCATCTGCACATCACAAGGCATTATGGGAAAGGGGCTGAGAAGCCCAAGCGCCCTCTGTTGGATGTAACAAATCCTCATTTTAGCCAAGCTAGTATCTCATCTGCAGACAACGCTGTTTCGGGATTTTTGTCCCTCATCAGTGCAGAGCAGAGCGATACTGGCTGGCTGTGTGGGAGGCATTGAGTGGTTTAGAAGTGAGATAGGCAGAGAAAGAGAGGCAGAGCTGTAGGATGGACTCCAAAAGTTAACTCCACTAGTAAGACCCAAGAATCAACTTCACTGGTGCACTCCCGACACTGGTCTTACTAAAAGACTAGTAGGTGTTTGGAAGAAACTTCCAGCAGATGTGGCAGGAAAATCAATAATAACTGAATGTAAACCTGCCTGGGATAAACATGTATCTATCCTGAGATAAAATAAAAAGGAAACAATATAAAGACCAACAGGACTGATCAGGTGGTTTTTTTCTTCTGTCTAAATTCTGCATATTTTAAAGAGTGCAGACAGAAAAAACAGAGAAGTACATTTTTCCAAGAAGTGTAACATCCTGTGGCACATGAACTTGGAGACCCAGAGGGGAAAGGTGCATCAGTGCAAACAAGCTAAACATGTACTAGCAGGAGCTTCACCTAGGTGGTTAATGCTGCCTTAAATCAGAGTAAAATATAATTGCAGGAGAGACGCTGAGCTCTGTGATATATAGGGTTATAGGATAGAGGAGAGAAGCTGAGCTCTGTATATATAGGGTTATATGAGAGGAGGGAAGCTGAGCTCAGTTATATATAGGGTTATATGATAAAGGAGAGAAGCTGAGCTCTGTGATATATATAGGGTTATATGATAGAGGAGAGAAGCTGAGCTCTGTGATATATAGGGTTATATGATAGAGGAGAGAAGCTGAGCTCTGTGATATATAGGGTTATATGATAGAGAGAAGCTGAGCTCTGTGATATATAGGATTATATGATAGAGGAAAGAAACTGAGCTCTGTAATATATAGGGTTATATGATAGAGGAGAGGAGCTGAGCTCTTTTGATATATAGCGTTATATGATAGAGGAGAGGAGCTGAGCTCTGTGATATATAGAGTTATATGATAGAGGAGAGAAGCTGAGCTCTGTGATATATAGGGTTATATGATAAAGGAGAGAAGCTGAGCTCTGTTATATATTGGTTTCTATGAGACATGAGAGGAGCTGAGCTCTGTGATACATAGGGTTATATGATACAGGAGAGGAGCTGAGCTCTGTGATACATAGGGTTATATGATACAGGAGAGGAGCTGAGCTCTGTGATATAGGGTTATATGAAATAGGAGAGGAGCTGAGCTCTGTGATATATAGGGTTATATGATACAGGAGAGGAGCTGAGCTCTGCAATAAATAGGGTTATATGATAGAGGAGAGAAGCTGAGCTCTGTGATATATAGGGTTATATGTATAGAGAAGAGAAGCTGAGCTCTGTGATATATAGGGTTATATGATACAGGAGAGGAGCTGAGCTCTGTGATACATAGGGTTAAATGATACAGGAGAGAGCTGAGCTCTGTGCTCCATAGGGTTATATGATACAGGAGAGGAGCTGAGCTCTGTGATATATAGGGTTATATGATATAGGAGAGGAGCTGAGCTCTGTGATATATAGGGTTATATGATACAGGAGAGGAGCTGAGCTCTGCAATAAATAGGGTTATATGATAGAGGAGAGAAGCTGAGCTCTGTGATATATAGGGTTATATGATCGAGAAGAGAAGCTGAGCTCTGTGATATATAGGGTTATATGATACAGGAGAGGAGCTGAGCTCTGTGATATATAGGGTTATATGATAGAGGTGAGGAGATAAGGTTATATGATAGAGGGATAAGCTGAGCTCTGGGATATATAGGGTTATATGATAGAGGTGAGGAGCTGAGCTCTGTGATATATAAGGTTATATGATAGATGGATAAGCTGAGCTCTGGGATATATAGGGTTATATGATAGAGGAGAGGAGCTGAGCTCTGTGATATATAGGGTTATATGATATAGGAGAGAAGCTGAGCTCTGTGATATATAGGGTTATATGATATAGGAGAGAAGCTGAGCTCTGTGATATATAGGGTTATATGATATAGGAGAGAAGCTGAGCTCTGTGATATATAGGGTTATATGAAAGAGGAGAATGTCACGTTTACTGGCCGCAAAGCCAGTAACGCCCTGGTACAAGGGATCCTCAGGGTCCACCACGGGCAGAGATGGCAGTACTCGCGGCGGGTAGCCGAAGTGCAGGACACAGGTGACGGATTACAGTAGCTGTTTAATGGAAGCACAGTCCCAGGGTGATAACAGATACACAGCAGGAATATCTGACTGGTGCAGCGACAGGAGTACAGCAGGTATAAGGTGCGCTGGACAGCGCAGGGTTAAGCACACGTTCAGACAGAAGCTTAGCAGACACTCTGTAAACCAGGGGGTTAACAAGGCAGCAGCTTAGCAGCAGAGGTCTAGCTCTATGGAAACACACCAACGAACTGACCCAGAGTCCAGGGAGGAAGTTCCTTATGAAGGAAAGGGTCAGGGGTCACGGGCAGGAAGCAGGAGCACTGTGTGTATAAATGTCGGCAGGCTGGTGCGCGCGTGCCCTATGGGGTGCACACACACGCTGGGGAAGCCACAGAGGACGGACACACGTGGAAATAGGGCCAGGTGAGTAACGCTGAGCAGAAGCAGGTGCAGAGCAAACTGACACTGCCGCTGTAAGCCCCGCACAGGGAGCCACAGCGGACCCAGACACAGGGGCACGGACGCGACCGCGGCGCGATCCGTGACAGTACCCCCCCCCCCCCCTTAAGCCCTCCCATCCGAGCTAACCAGGTACCCCCATAACAGCTAGGGGTAACCACCTCCTCCTCGGTATCCCAGGAACTGTCTTCAGAGGAGGTGTCCAGAGAGTCCCGGATTACTTCTTCTGGGGGGCAGAAACAGAATCAGTAGATAGGGGGAGAGGTGGGTGGTAAACAGATGTCTTTACAGACCAGGAGCTCTTCTTGTGCTTGAGGATCCTCTTCAGGCAGCACAACAGAAACGGGCAGGGTAACAGGTGGGCGGGACTGCCCAGGATGGGCAGGCTTCAGGCAGCGAGTATGACATGGCTCGCCCCACTGGAGAACTTCACCCGTTTCCCAATCCAAGGAAGGATTGTGACGCTGGAACCACGGTAGGCCAAGCAGGACTGAAGCAGAAGCATTAGGCAAAACGTAGAACGAGATGTCCTCTTGGTGGGAACGTCCAATTCGCAGAGACAGAGGTTTGGTGCGGTAACGCACTGGTTCTTTCAGGATCTCCCCATTGATGGAGGAGAAACGCAGCGGTTTATCCAGACAGGAGAGAGGCAGGCAATACTTGTCAAGCAACGACGGGTGGATAAAGTTCTCAGACGAACCAGAGTCCAACAAAACAGAGACTTGGATTTTAGTACTGGAACCATAACAGAGGGTGACCGGGGTGGTCCGACGAGGAGCAGAGGCATCTGTATTCAGGGCCGCTTCACCCACAACACCCTGGCATGGAGGTTTCCGGGGCGCAGCAGGGCGGACTGGGCAGTTTTTCAGATAGTGCTTGGGACTGCCACAGTATAGACACAGGTTCAGACTGCGCCGGCGAGTGCGTTCCTCCAGGCTTAGATGTGCGTGATTCACCTCCATAGGAACATCTTGTGGGAACGCAGGTGCCTGGTAACGTAGACTTGGGGGTGCAGGTACAAGGCGAGGCGAAGGCTTGCGAGGATGGAAGGGCGGTGACTGCTGGTGAAGCTCTAGCTCTCTTTCAGAAAAACGTATGTCAATTTTCGTAGCTAGAGCAATGAGGTCGTCCAGGTTACTTGGTAGGTCACGACCAACCAGTTCATCCTTGATGCACCCAGCGAGGCCCCCCCAGAAGGCTGTAACAAGGGCCTCGTTGTTCCAGGCAAGTTCCGAAGCCAGGGTACGAAACCGGATGGCATATTGACCCACAGAAGATTCGCCTTGGCAGGAACGTAGCAGGGCAGATGCCGCAGAGGTATTGCATCCAGGTTGTTCAAAAATTTTCCGGAAGGCGACCAGAAATTCTTGGATGTCCCCTGTCAGCGGATCCCCTCTCTCCCAGAGGGGTGAGGCCCAGGCCAAGGCTTCACCTGAGAGCAGGCTGATGATAAACGCCACCTTTGCTCTATCGGATGGAAACTGGTGTGCCAGGACCTCGAAGTGTATGGTACACTGGTTGATGAATCCGCGACATGTGTGGGGATCTCCGTCGTAACGGGCAGGCAGAGGCAGGTGCAGGCTGGGACTGAACATGGCAGCAGGCGGCGGAACCACAGCAGGTGGTGGCAACTTCATCCAGACGTGCGGTAACTGTCTGTAGCTTCTGGAAGAGTTGCTCCAGGTGCGTGCCATGACGGTTAATTACAGCTACCAGGTCAGGTAGAGTCACTCCGGCGGGATCCATTTAGTATGGTCAGTTCGTACTGTCACGTTTACTGGCCGCAAAGCCAGAAACGCCCTGGTA
This sequence comes from Phyllomedusa bahiana, assembly GCA_025379985.1. Classification (NCBI taxonomy): domain Eukaryota; kingdom Metazoa; phylum Chordata; class Amphibia; order Anura; family Hylidae; genus Phyllomedusa; species Phyllomedusa bahiana. The sequence goes on from JAODAL010014657.1 coordinate 51,527, forward strand.
CAGGAGATCCTCAGGGCCCACCGCGGGCAGAGATGGCAGTACTCGCGGCGGGTAGCCGAAGTGCAGGACACAGGTGACGGGTTACAGTAGCTGTTTAATGGAAGCACAGTCCCAGGGTGATAACAGATACACAGCAGGAATAGCTGACGGGTGCAGAGACAGGAGTACAGCAGGTGTAAGGTGCGCTGGACAGCACAGGGTTAAGCACACGTTCAGACAGAAGCTTGCAGACACTCTGGAAACCAGGGGGTTAACAAGGCAGCAGCTTAGCAGCAGAGGTCTAGCTCTATGGAAGCACACCAAGGAACTGACCCGGAGTCCAGGGAGGAAGTTCCTTATGAAGGAAAGGGTCAGGGGTCACGGGCAGGAAGCAGGAGCACTGTGTGTATAAACGTCGGCAGGCTGGTGCGCGCGCACCCTATGGCATAGTTGCCAGCTTTTGAAAATGAAAAAGCAGGAGATTGAAGAGGGCGGCGCGTGTAGCGCGCCGCAGGGAAAAATTTGCATGGACACGCCCATCTTTTTGTGTGCCACACCCCTTCAATAAGCCACACCCACTCCACCTAACTGCATAATGGCTTTGGAAGAAAGCCAGGTAGATGCCCTTATTGCCAGGTAGTAGCCCCCCATAACCAGGTAGTGCCCCTTACTGGCAGGTAGATGCCCCCTTGTAGCAAGGTAGATGCCCCCTCTGTAGCTAGGTAGATGCCCCCTTTGTTAGCCAGGTAGTTGCCCCCTTTGTAGCCAGGTAGTGCCCCCTTTAATAGTCAGGTAGTTGCCCCCTTTAGTAGTCATGTAGGTAGTTGCCCCCTTTAGTAGTCAGGTAGGTAGTGCCCCTTTAGTAGCCAGCCAGGTAGGTAGTGCCCCTTTAGTAGCCAGCCAGGTAGTTGCCCCCTTTAGTAGCCAGCCAGGTAGTTGCCCCATTGTAGCCAGCCAGGTAGTTGCCCCCATTGTAGCCAGCCAGGTATTGCCCCCATTGTTGCCAGCCACGTAGTTGCCCCCATTGTAGCCAGCCAGGTAGCCCTCCCCCCCCATTGTAGCCAGGCAGAGCCCCCCATGTAGTTAATAAAAATAAAATAATAAATTCCACTTACCTGACCAGGCTCCTGCCGATCTCCTCAGCGACACAGGGGGAATGAGAGCAGCCGCGCGTCATTTCCCCTGCGCTACTGATCTGTGTGTACCGCGCGCACAGACGCCAGACATACAGGGGGAGGAGGGAGCGCTCCCTCCTGCCTCCTCCCCGCACAGTGAGACCGCGGGCGGGTGAGCGGACCCTGCGCCCGCTTCACCCGCCCATGGGAACGGACCGGCGGCGCCTGAGTTGCGCACCAGCGCTACTCCGGCGCCGCGGCCATTTAAAGGACCCCCGCCGCCTGCTGGCGGCGGGAGAAATGCCAACTCCCCCGGGAGGGCGGGGGGGGACCCCAAATAGCGGGACCCCCCCCCCCGCCAAAAACGGGAGAGTTGGCATGTATGCCTATGGGGTGCACACACACGCTGGGGAAGCCACAGAGGACGGACACGTGTGGAAGCAGGGCCAGGTGAGTAACGCTGAGCAGAAGCAGGTGCAGAGCAAACTGACACTGCCGCTGTAAGCCCCGCACAGGGAGCCACAGCGGACCCAGACACAGGGGCACGGACGCGACCGCGGTCTAAGGTACGGGCCACGGCGCGATCCGTGACAGAGAAGAGCTGACCTCTGTGATATATAGGGTTATATGATAGAGAGAGAGAAGCTGAGCTCTGTGATATATAGGGTTATATGATAGAGAGAAGCTGATCTCTGTGATATATAGGGTTATATGATAGAGGAGAGAAGCTGAGCTCTGTGATATATAGAGTTATATGATAGAGGGAGAGAAGCTGAGCTCTGTGATATATAGGGTTATATGATAGAGGAGAGAAGCTGAGCTCTGTGATGTATAGGGTTATATGATAGAGGAGAGAAGCTGAGCTCTGTGATATATAGGGTTATATGATAGAGGAGAGAAGCTGAGCTCTGTGATATATAGGGTTATATGATAGAGAGAGAGAAGCTGAGCTCTGTGATATATAGGGTTATATGCATAGTTGCCAACTTTTGAAAGTGAAAAAGCAGGAGATCGTAGTGGGAGGCGCGCCCTGCGCGCCGCGGCAAAAATTTGCATGGACACGCCCATCTTGTCGGTGTGCCACACCCCTTCAAAAAGCCACACCCACTCCACCTAACTGCATAACGGCTTTGGAAGAAAGCCAGGTAGATGCCCTTATAGCCAGGTAGTTAGCCCCCATAACCAGCTAGTGCCCCTTACAGGCAGGTAGATGCCCCCTTGTAGCCAAGTAGATGCCCCCTTGTAGCCAAGTAGATGCCCCCCTTTGTTAGCCAGGTAGATGTCCCCCATTTTTATCCAGGTAGATGCCCCCATTGTTAGCCAGGGAGATGCCCCCCATTGTTAGCCAGGTAGTTGCCCCATTGTTAGCCAGGTACCCCCCCTTTTTTTGCCAGGTAGTGCCCCTTTGTTACCAGGTAGATCCCCCCATTGTTAGCCAGGTGTCCCCCCCTTTGTTAGCGGTAGTGCCCCCTCTGTTCCAGGTAGGTGCCCCCTTTGTTAGCAGTATTCCCCCCTTTGTTAGCCGGTGTGCCCCCCTGTTGCCAGATAGATGCCCCATTGTTTGCCTTAGTGCCCCTGTTCCCCGGTAGTTCCCCCCCTTGTTCCCAGGTGGGGCCCCCTTTGTTAGCCAGGTATGTCCCATTTTTGGCGGTATTTCCCCCATTTTTTTGCCAGGTATGCCCCCCTTTTTGACGGTGGTCCCCCATTGTTTCCCAGGTAGGTGCCCCCCTTTTTTTGCCGGTATTCCTCCTCGTTGCCGGGTGATGCCCTCATTTTTTGCCAGGTAGTGCCCCCATTGTTTGCCAGGTAGTACCCCCTTTGTTTGCCGGGTATCCCCCGCATTGTTTCCCCAGGTAGGTGCCCTTTGTTTGCCGGGTAGTCCCCCTTTGTTTGCCGGGTAGTCCCCCCCTTTTTCCGGGTGTCCCCCCCCATTTTTTGCCAGGTAGTCCCCCCCCTTTGTTTCCGGGTAGGCCCCCCTTTTTTTGCCGGTAGTGCCCCTTTGTTTCCCAGGTAGTCCCCCCATTGTTTGCTAGTGCCCCCTTGTTGCCATAGTGCCCCCTTTGTTTCAGGTAGTGCCCCCATTGTTGCCGGGTAGCTCCACCTTCTGTTGCCGGGTAGTCCCCCCCATCGTTTTGCCAGGTGTGCCCCCTCTGTTGCCAGGTATTGCCCCCCTCTGTTGCCGGTATTGCCCCCTCTTTTGCCAGGTAGTGCCCCTTTGTTTCCCGGTAGTCCCCCCATTGTTTCCCAAGTAGTGCCCCCTTTGTTCCAGGTAGATCCCCCCCATTTTTTCCCAGGTAGGGCCCCCTGTTCCAGGTATTCCCCCCTCTGTTGCCAGGTATGCCCCCATTTTTTGCCAGGAGATCCCCCCTCTTTTGAAGGTAGGTGCCCCCATTGTTTGCCGGTAGTCCCCCTTTTTCCAGTGAGCCCCTTTGTTGCCGGGTGTGCCCCTTTTTGCCAGGTATTTGCCCCCTCGTTCCAGGTAGGGCCCCCTGTTGCCAGGAGTGCCCCCTCTTTTTTCCCGGGTAGGGTGCCCCCCTTCTTTGCCAGGTAGTGCCCCCATTGTTTGCCAGGTAGTGCCCCCACGGTTGCCAGGTATGCTCCCTTTTTTTTGCCGGGTAGTCCCCCCCTCTGTTGCCAGTAGTCCCCCCTTTGTTTGCCAGGTAGTGCCCCCACTGTTGCAGGAGTGTCCCTTGTTTGCGGTAGTGCCCCCCTGTTGCGGGTATGCCCCCATTTTTTTGCTGGGTAGTGCCCCCATTGTTGCCAGGTAGGCCCCCCTTTGTTCCAGGTAGTGCCCCCCAAAAAATAAAATAATAAAAGCCCTCACCTGCCCGGCTCCTGCAGCGGGGGCCGCTCCGGACGATCTTCTCGGGGGAAGGGGTTGCAGCCCGGGTCTTCCCCTGCGCCGCTGACCCGTGGTACGGGGGCACACTGGTGTGTACATACAGGGGGAGAAAGGGGGGAGGGAGCGATCCTTCCTGCCTTCCCGCACAGGAGATCCGGGGGGTGAAACGGGCGCAGCGGCCGCTTCACCGCCGAGGAGCGGCCGGGGACGCCAGGTAGCCACCAGTCTTCTTTTTTCCCCATAATTTTACAAGCCACTTCTTCCTCTACTATAATTTTTTAATATCACAGAGTCAGCTTCTTGCCTTTTATATAACCCTTTTTATCACAGAGCTCGCTTTTCCCCCTCTATTATAATCCTATAATCACAGAGCTCAGTTCTTCCTCTATTTTAAAAAACCATATACACAGAGCTCAGCTTCTCTCCCCTATCAATAACCCTTTTTTATACGAGTCAGTTTTTCTCCCCTTTTTATAAACCCTATATATCACAGAGCTCGCTTTTTCTCCTTATCATTAATCTATATATCACAGAGCTCAGTTCTTTTCCCCTTTTCATTAACCCCATATTCACAGAGTCGCTCCTCTCCCCTTTTCTATAATCCATAATCACAGAGCTCATTTCTCTCCCCCCTTTCTTTTGACCCTATAAATCCGAACTCAGTCCTCTCCTCTACCCATAACCCTATATTTCACAGGTCGCTTCTCTCCTCTATCATTAACCCTTATTCAAAGAGCTCACTCCTCCCTCTATCATATAACCCCTATATATTCAGAGCCATTTTTCCTTCTCCCTCTATATTGCCCCTAAAAATCACAGAGCCTCCTTTTCCCCCAAATTCCTAAAAAACCCTATATATAAAAGAGTCAGCTTTTCCCCTTTCATCTTTAATTAACACTATATTTTCACAGAATCAGTTTTCCCTCCTCTTTATAAAACCCCCTATATATCACAGAGCTCAGCTCCTTCCTCTAAAATTATAACCCTATAAAATCACAGAGCTCAGCTTCTTCATCTATCATTTTAAACTTATATCACAGAGTCAGTTTCTCCCTCAAATCATAAAAAACCCTATAAAATCACGAGCCAGTTTCTCTCCCCCTATAACAAAACCCCTTTTATATACAGAGTTACTTTCCCCCTCAATAACCCCCTTGTTTCTCCATATGGAAGCTAAAACCATTTGACGGGTTTCCTTTTTAAATATTTTTTTTTTTCCAATTTAATGCAAACAATCCCGTATTTTACAGTGCCCCTTTTAAAATTCCCACCCGTTAGGAGTCCCTTTGTTTTGACCCCCTATATAATTCAAAAATAAATAGGCGAAAGGACAAAACATTGAACTTTATTTTCTTTTTTTATAAAGGGGTTTGCAAAAAAAGGGGCTGTTCAATGCGAAAAAAATTGGGGAAAAAAATAAAAAAACATATGAAAACGTGGCGGGTACTTAGTTTTTTTAAAGTTCTCCGTTTAGGTGGGATGATAGCCCCCATAGTAGAAAGTGGGAGGATCACGGGGGTTGCACCCCAGTGCCCCCATGAAATTGACGCCACTTTGGGAAAGGGCACCCCCTTTCCCTTTAAACTACATGGCCCCCTTAAAACAAAGAAAGAAAAATTGTTTTACGGGGGCCCTTTGCGGGGCCCCAAAAAACACCCCGGGGCTGGGGCCCCTTTGTTTTTAATTTTTGCTCAGAAAGGGGCGGGGTTCCCCGCGGCTTTTTTTTTTACCCCCCAAGAACGGGCGGCTTTAAGGGGGGACTGTCATTTTTTCCCCTCCAGCGTAAAAATACCCCGGATTGTCGCCGGAGAAGAAAATGGTAATTCATAGCTGTTTAGAGAGCGAATTAAAGGGCAAATACCCCAAACAAAAGGGCCCCCCGCAAATATGCCATGTGAACTTCCCCTTTGTTTGGCTGCAGAAACTAAAAAAAAGTAAAAAACCCCTAAAGGGAAGGGACGGGTAAAAAAAATTTTTTCGATCCCAATTCACCCTCAGGCTGTATTTACATGTGTAAAGGACAGAACAGGCGGGAAATTAGGGTTTAGTGAACAAATGGGGAAATTTTTTTTGTGGATATGTGTGTTTTACCCATAAACAAAATATTACAGTAAAATACACTTTTCACAAAACCCCTGTACCCACATAGGGATGCACAAAAAACACACACACACACATTTTTATATATACAATATAAAACAAATAAAAAATTATTATATATATATATTACACACAAACATGCTTTCCCACAAAATTTTAATATATTTATTATCACACACACATGCATACACACACATATATATATATAATACCACACACACATGCACACTTTATATATATTTATATACCCACTACATGCACACATATATAATAAAATCCACCAATAAAATACACACAATTACAAAAACATGATACATATTTACAAAAAACATATATAAAAAAGGTACAAAACAAACATATTGTAAGATGGCACCCGGGGAAGAGTCTGCAATGGTGTTATTATTCCCCCAGGGTTTTTTTGCTTTTGCACCTTGATGAATGGATGGAAAGGGCTTCAAAAAAAAAGGGAAAAAGTCGTTTGGCCCCGGCCATGGAGGTGGCAGTTATTGTCCCCAAGGTCCCGGCCCTTGGGTGAGGTGGGAAAACCCTTTGTTTTTTTTCAGTTTGCGATTTTGTATTTGGCACAATTTTTTAACATTAAAATCCCCTTTTTAAAAAACAGCTTACCCCCGGGCCCGGTTTCCCGGGGAAAAGAAAAGACAAAGTTTTTGGGTGGGTAAACGCTCCCCCCCCGGGAAATCCTTTCCACAGTTTGGTCCCTCATATAAGTAGCTAGTCACTGACTGGGTTTGGGGTTTGTTCCCCAAGGAAAAAATTTTTTGATTGAGGGGTTTGGGGAAATGGGGGACAGGAAAGACCCCCAGCAGCCCCGGCTGATTTTTAAGGGGAAAATAGTGAGGAAAAACTATTCCCTTTTTTATTACCCAGCGCCAGACGAGAGGAGTTTGTTTCATTTGTTTTGTTTTTCCCGTTTTAAATTTTTGAAAATGTCTTGTTAAAAGTGTCCCAAATAAAAATCGGGCAACCGTTTTTGGATTTAACCCCTGTTGAGTCTCTGTCAAACTGGACTTTTGCTAAGACCCCAGAGGCCTGTGGTCACATATGGTGGAGATATGCGAAGGGAAATTTTAAAAGGGGACAGACAAGGAGTGTGGTGTTTCCCATTTGGGTGAAAGCTGAAAACACCCCACAGGCGGAGCTGCTAAAAGGAGGAGCTAATCAAGCAGCTGGTGCAATAAAACCCTCGGACTCCAAAAAAGGGCTTACTGCACAACGGAGGCCACGGCTATCAAAACCCGGTGCCAAAGAAGCGGTCAAGCCCCAAAGTGAGACCAAGTCTGTGCTGCAGGTGAAACCAGGCCACGGCCCAAAACGAACCCCCGTATAAAGGCCTGCAAGCTTTAACAGAGAGAAAAGGGGGATGCCTCAGGGGTTGCAGCCGGCCCCCCGTCAGCTGGTGCAGGGGCGTTTGAAAAAAATTTTCCCTGCGGGGGAAATGACATTGAACCCTATTTGGTCAGGGTTTAAAAAGAATCGCTAAAGGGGGCACAGCTGCCTCAAGCCCGGGGGTGACTTTTTGGGCCACCCTTCCTGACTGGTGCCCCCCAAAAAAAGCGTTTTGGGCCCCTGCGGTCCGGGAACGCCAGGGTGTATCCGGCTGAAGGAGGAAATACGGGCCCCGGCTTGGCGGTTCCCTTGGCGGCCCGCGCCCCGGCCCGAGTTCACCGGGATTTACGATGCAAAAAACCCAGCGGGGCCCCAAATGTACGACCTATACCCCCCCAAAACCCAGAAAGGGGTCGGCACCCGGGGGGAGCTCACCCCGGCCCAAATCGGGGAAAAGGGTCGTATGCAAACCGATTCGTGTGCTTTTCCGGGTGGAGTACAGCGCTGTTGGGAAAACTCCGCCCCGAAAAGGGGTGGACGCATGTATCCATAGTGGAAAAATTTACTGCCCCCCCGGGGATCCCTTCAGGACTTACCTACCCCGGGAAAACCAGAAGGGGGCCGGGCCCTCCGGTAAACTTTTCCTGCTTTTGGGGGGGGATAGCCCTGTATCCAAAGGGGGGTTTGGAAACTTTCCCAAGCCCCCGTAAAGGGGGGGCCAATTTTCCCAGAAAGGACGTAAGCGTTGGGGCCCCGCAGAAAAATAGTGTGCTGGCGCCCCAATTGGACTGGGACATGTTGCAAACCAATTCCCCGGTGCTTTTCCGGGGCCCAAAGGAGTGGATTTCGGGAGCCGGGGTCTTATTTTGCCGGGCCCTTTTTTGTGTGCTCACAGAGACAACATGAGCAAACCGGCAAGTTTTGGCCCCGGTGGGGATAGGGGGCCCATTCGGTGAGGGGCCTTGAGGGGCCCTTGGGAAAAGGGGGTTAAAATGGGCCCGTGCCAACTTGTGGACCCCTGAGAAACTAACCCCGGGGCCCAAAGGGGGGGTTTTTGGCATAAAAGGGGACATAAGGATTTTCCCAAACCCAAAGCAAATCGTAAAAAAACGATAGAGACTCCATCGGGCCCGGGGCCCACAAAGGGTTTGGCGGGGAAAAGGACTTAATGCCCCATGTAATAATGGGCCGTGTTTTCCCCTTTTTTTGGGAAATTATGGGAAAATAAGCGGCCCAAGGTGTGTAAAAAAGAAAGTCTAAAGTTGTAAACCCTGTAAGTGCGTGACAGGGGTTTCGGAGGGTCCTGATAGTTTTCCCCTTAGTAGCCCCTGGCTGGGGGAATCGGAGGAAAATCCCCCTGGGGTTTTGAGTTTTCCCCCTTTACGGTCCCCAAAAGGTAATTTTTGGGACAGAACAATTAAGGGATCCAAACCTAGCAAATGCCTGGGGGAGTTGTTAAGGTCATAAATGGGGTATTCCCAAAAACCCCTGACCCCAAATTGGGGGGGTCCCCCTTTTTTGGGCGGTACTTTAAAAATTTCTTTTACAGGGAAAAAAAAAAAACCCCAAAACCGGGGTTGTGGAACAACTTGTGGGCCCCCAAAAAGTCAAATGAAACGGGGTTTTTGGGGAGCTGGGTCATTCAATGTGCTTGGGGGGATTTAGGGGTAGACAAGCCCAGGGAGCGCATTGAGCGAAATTTTTTTTTGGCCCCGGTATATATAAAGCGGTAGAGGATTTTTGTCATCCTGTCCAGGGGCCCCCCCCAGGGTTAATCCCCCGGGGCCCACACCTCCAAAAACCCCCCCAATTTCCCCCCCCCGTTTAATTAACCCCCTTTTTGAGGCATAGTTTATGGACCTTGTGGGCCCACTTCCAAAGTGGGCCCAGAGGCAAAAAAATTTTTGGTGGGGCTTGACTATGCCCCCCCGTTACCCGGGAAGCCATCCCACCCCAAAAACCCCTTCATCTAAGGTGATTGCCAGGGAAACGGGTTCCACATTTTCCCCCCCGGGGACGGGTTTCCCCAAGGAAATCCTCATGATGGGGGCCCCAACCCCTTTTAAAGCCCAAGTTTAAAATAAAGGGAAATTTTTTTTGGTGCCTCTTAGGTATTATACAACTGCAAACCCTCATTTAAAATCACCCCCAAACTGATGGCCCTGGAAAAAAGGGGTTTAAAACGGACTTGAAGGGATGCTAAAAAAAGGTGGCAAAAGGACGGGGAAAAGATTGGGGGCCCGGGTTTATTCCCGTATTTAAAGGGTTTTCTAAAAGGGGGGGTTCCCGGGGTTTCCCAAACGGGGTTTTTCCCCATTCTAACTTTTTTTAACAGTAGCCCTTTGGGGGCTTTTGGAATAGTAAGGAGACCTGGGAGGGGGACACAGCCTCACCGCAGTTTAAATCGGCATGGGGCCCGGAAAATGCAAGGGGGGATTGCGGCATTAATGCCAATTGTGAGGGGAATAGCAAAAGCGGGGAAAAGCGAAAAACCCCAAGTATAAAAAGGTGGGGCAAAAATAAGGTCCTTTCACCCTTAGGTTTTGGCCGTGTTTTTGGTGCGGGTTCCCCCCCCGGCGGGGAGTAAATTTCGGGCCCAAAGTGGCAAGGTCCTTATAAAGGTCGAAAAAAAAATTTCATGACGTAACTAAAAAGGGTATTTCGCCGGGGAAAAGGAACCCCCTACAAATTTTCATGTGAAATTGCTCAAATTTGGAAGGACGGGGAAGCCTCTTTGGGTTTGTAAGTAAGCCTGGGGAGGGGTAGTAAGGGTACCAGAAGTCCATATCTCCGTTGTTGTCACAGCCCAAAAGTACAAAGGTAAAGGATTTCCCGGGGAAAAAATTACAGAGGTTTTTCCCCGTTTTTACCAGGTAAAAACCAAAGTCTATCAAGCTGAGATAGTAACGACCCAGGCCAAAAGGTGGGGTAACCCCTTCGGGTGCCAGGGCCCCTAGAAAGGCCTTTCGGAGGAGTACAAAAAATGCTGTACAAAGGGGTTTTTAAAAAAAGGGCACGAGTGGTTTGGGTTTTTGCCCCAGTATCATTACCTAAACCGACGGCAGCCCCCAAAATTTTGCAATGACTTCAGGAAATTAAAAAGATTTCAAAGTTTGACCCCTTACCTATGCCAAAAGTGGATGAGCCTTTTAAAAAAAAGGGTTAGGGGCCCCCCGATTTTCATTAAATCTTGCCTTTAAAAAAGGGTATTTTGGGAGGTTTCCCCTTACCAAAAAACAGCCAGGGAGAAAACAGCCTTTTCCCCCCCGAGGGCCCTTTTCCCAATTTTGTCCCTGCTCCCCTTTTTGGTCCCCGGTGCCCCTGCCACTTTTTTGAGATTAAAGGATTAGTTTTCAGGGCCCCCTTTTTAAAAAAATGCGGCCCCCTATTAGATGGAAGGGGGTCATCTTTAACAGAATGGGGGAAACCCCTCTGGGCGAAAGGGGCCAGGCGGGGGCCCCGGGGTTCCATTCGGGGGGGCGGGGTTTAAAGGGGAAAAAACCCCCAAAAAAATTTCTATAGGCCCCGAGGAGGCCCCGGGACCCGGGGTACAAGTATTGGGCGGGAGTTATAAACCACAGTTGGATAAAAATTGAGGCTATCAAAAATTTGGGTTTAAAAAAAAAAGTCAAAAAAAAAAAATTTAGGGCCCTTCTTAGGGATTCCGGGTACTACAGAAGGTTTTTGCCTAATTGCCCCAAAATTTCAGTTTCACAGACCTCAAAAAAAGGGTCTAAATCCTAAAAGGGGGAAAATGGGGGGGGAAGGCAGGGAAAATTCTGAAAAATTAAAAAAAGTGTTATGTAAAAAGGTTTCCCCCATTAATTTCCCCCAAAATTTTTAAAACCGAAATTTATGGTACAGGCAGATGCCCCTAATGTGGGGGTGGGCATCCCTTCCCCCGGTGGGTTACGGGGAAAAAAACCCCCTAAATTTATTAACAGGAAGTTTAAAGTCGGCAGAGAAAGAACAAAAATTTTCATAGAAAGGGGAAAGGTCTGGTTTGAAAGGGCAATTGAAAAACGATAAATAAACCTATAGGGGGGGCAAATTTTATTAGTTTTCGACCCACTCGCCCTTAAAAAGGATGGCCCCGAATAAGGGGGAAAAAATCAAGAGTGACCCGGGGGGTTTTTTGGGCCCTTTAAAAATTTTTTAAGGGTTTTATGTGGAACATCGCCCAGGGTCAAACAAGGCAATGCCCAAAAAGGGGGTTTTTCCCCGGGGTTTTTTGTTTTTTAAGGCACAAGGGGCCCTCCCCCGGGGCTTAGCAGAGGGGGGGGGTTTTTGTAAGAAAGGCAGCCCCGGGGATCTGCAATGGTGTATATATTCCGCCCGGGTTTTTCATGCCTAAAGATGAAAGGGATGGCAAGCGAAATTCAAAAAAGGGAAAACGCATGGGGCCGCCAAGGTTTGGTGGCAGTTTCGTGTCCCCCAAGGGTTTCTGGCCTTTGGGGAGGTTTGGGGCCGTTGTTTTTTTGAAACTGCGAATGTAGTTGGACATTTTTAAAAGTAGCATACCCGTTTAGAAAAACAGCCCAATCCCCGGGGCCCGGGTCTTTCCCCGGGGGGGAAAATCAAAATTTGGGGGGTGCGCTCCCCCCCCCCGGATCCCGTCCCCAGTTTTGGGTGCCCCATTTAATCGTGTCCGCTGACTAGGTGTGGGTGTTACCCCCGGCAAAAGGGGAAATTTTTTACCTGGAGGTTTTTTTGGGCTGGGAGAAAGGGAAGTCTCCCCTGGAGCACGGCTGAGTTTAAGGTATAGTGAGGACAACCCATTAACCCCTTTTTATTTGCCCGCGCTCAGAGAGCAGGGGTTTGTTTCATTTTTTTTGTTTTTACGTTTTAAATTTTTTTGCCACTGTTTGCTTGAAGTGTGCCAATAAAAAAGGGGGCAACCTTTTTGGGGTACACAACCCGTCTGAGTCCCCTGTCAAAAATGGACTTTTGCTAAGATCCCCGAGGCCGTGGCTTCCCCCAAAAAATATACACAATATGCATACAAAATTTCACATATATACACAACATATATATACATTAATTTTCAATTCATATTTGAAGATTATGTGGTTTTTCCCCTTAAAATTTTAATCTACACAGGTCTCTACAAATGAGGGCCCACTACCCACTGGGACCTTTTGGGGTGATGATGAGAGCCCGTTTTCCTCCAAGGCTGAGTTGGGTTGGAAAGGGTTTGGGGCCCCCAGCAGTGCACAGCAGGGGGGGGAGTCCCCACTCATGCTTCCTGATGCCAGGGGTCTAGTGCTTTAGGCGGCGGCCCGCACAGGAAGCCTGGGCAGTCAGGAGCCACAGTAAAGTGACAAAGGGGCCCCCTTCCCCCCTGCTAAACCGGGGGAATGGGGGTGCTCTCCCTCTGCCTCCCCGCAGGGCCCCCCGTTAGGGGGGACAGCCAGATTGTGAAGAGGGGGGGGCCTGTCCCCCGGGCCCGGGAAAGGGGCTGCCCCCATTTTTTTCACAAATTTAAAGGGAGGGAACAGGGAACATGGCCCTTCTCTTAACCCTGTCAGCTGTCTGCCCCGGGCAGGGTGGTCCCCGGGTGCGAAGCACTGGGAACGCGGCTTTTCCCAAAACCCGTGATTAAATTCTTAGCACCCGGGGGCCCCCCCTTCCTCAGGCAGGGGGCGGGGGATAACAAATTAAATCAGTGAGTCCCGCGCTGTGGGCGGGGCCTCCTTATTCAAAAGTCCCACACTTTTGGCCCTTTTCTAAAAAACGGGAGGGAGGGAGTGAGGGGGGAATGGCCCCGGGGTTTCCCCTGAAGGAGGGAGAAAGGGGTAACCCGGGGCTGCCTGTAACCCCTGGTGAAATTCCCGAAATCTCCCCAGGATGTGAACGATGAAACCACGCAGCACAGGTCCTGGCAAGTCAGGAAGTTTTCCCCCCACACCCGCCCCCCGTGAAATGACAGGGTGCGCCCCCCGCCCGGGTCCCGGTATCTGCAGCACTCCAACAGCCCCAGGCGCCTGTTTTCCTGGAGGTCTAAAGTGAGTGAGGGGCCTCACTGTAAAAAGACCAGGGGTACTTAGTTTTTGTAAAAGGGCAAAATACTCTTAATGGGGATGTGTGTGTGTTTGTGTGTGGGGTGTGGTGGGGTGTTTTGTGTGTATATATGTGTCTGTAAAAGGGTTTAAAATTTTTTCTGTGTATGTATATGTGGGGTCTGGGTTTTTTGTAAGTGGGGTCTGTTGTTAAAGTATGTGTATTGTATGTGTGTCTGTATAAGTTTTTAATATATATGTTTTATTAAAAATTTTTAAAATAAATATATATATTTATATTATATTAAAATTATAAAAAAGGTGGGGTGTGTATATATAAATAAAAATATATATATTAAATTTTACACCTGTGTAAATTATGTTATATGCTGTGTATACATTTTTTTTCTTTGGGGTTTGGGCAGCGGGGTTGATGGGGCAGAGGGGGGTCGGGCAGGGGGGCGGAGTTTACTTTACAGGGGGGCCCAGAAATTTTTGCTGTAGGGGGCCTTGGAATCTCTGATGGCGGCCCTGCCTCCTTGCACTGAATAATGGCTCTGAGCTGTGTGTTTAGAGGATTCACATACAGCTCAGGAGATCGTCTGAGCTGCAGGCACATAGCAGTTTCCTACAACCCGACGGGCTGAGACTCGGGGCACAGGCAGGATTGTTCGGGGCTTGTGCCCCGAATAAACTAGCCTAGCGACGCCCCTGCTGCATTAAACAGTAATATAACAACAAGCAAACAAGGCAAGACAGGATAAAGAACATTAGGCACAAGGGGCTAGACATCCCATTATAAGGTCAGAAGGCTCAAGCTAATTAGTGTTTAATTTGATTAATTAAAAATTCCATCTGTCCTAGTAGTTTACAGGAGTGGAAATTCCCATATTACTGTGCTGCTGGTAAGACATAAGGGAAGCATAAATTACTAGCACCGTGCTAAACTTTTTGACAGCAGGGCATGTAAATCAGCAGATTCTGATAAGTTATTTATTTCCACTTCCAAAAAAATTGTTTCCCGGAGAAATATTCTTTCCAGCACTTCATTTGTAAATTCTGTTTATGAATTTTGTTGCTAATAATAACATGCAGGATCTGGAATTTGTGGTCATACATGCAGAGTTGTTTCACCTGCATAGTGCTGTGCCTATCAGGGGTGTAGCTACAGGGCCCATGTGTCAAAATCGAGGCCCGTGGGCTATATCTGATCCACCTTGTCATTTTACATGGCAAACTGGAGCTTAGACACAGTGAGCAGAGATGGACAAAGTACATACATAGGAAGACATGGCTCTTCACCTTCCCTAGAGGATGCAACAAGTGCCAAAAAGGAAGAAGGCGCCATATTGGACTTAGAGCTTCAGCATGCACCTCCACACTGCTCTACCTCCAGGAAGTGGCACAGCTCTGACAGGCTTACCCAGGTACCCTAGGCATCCTCCAAACTCTTCAACGTCCCTTTGAGGACAACCATAATGTTGATGGGGCTTCTCATGAAAATTAGAAAAATTCCACTAAGGACTCAAATATACAGTGGGGAGTCCAAACCCAAATGTAGAAAAGGGATACAACAAATCTTGAGACTGAATAACCAATATAGTCTAAACCCTCAAAAGATAGACCTAAAGGTGGGAAGGGGAACACCATGTGTGGCCTGGCAGTGTCGTTTTGGACCTGGCTCTGGGTATGATGTGCATTCCCTCCGTTCTCCCCTTACTCCCTTCCCTTTTTTTGTCTGTATGGTCTTTGTGTCATGTGCGTGCATAATCTGTTTATGTAATAGTAATCATTTATTGTACTCCAGTTGTGGGATTTGGTGTTAGTACACCATTGCGCAATACGTTAGATCATAATGAGAAGTTAATGCAAAATTGTTTAGTTCATTATCCTGATTTGTTTACATGTCTTGGTTTTGATATGCACATTTATGATAATTGAATTACTGGTGCGAAAGTTCGCACATCTGTTATTTTACTTTATGCTACTATTTGTCATACTTCATCTTCTTTAATAAAATTATGTTTTTTGAATGTGAAAAAAAAAAAGATAGACCTAAAACATAGCTTTTATTAATGATTTATAGTAATCGCAAAATATTCAAAACAACTAACCCTAAATCTGAAAGAGAGAAATACAAAAAATAAACCCTACCTAACACATCAGGGTTATCGCCCCCACAAGGGCGACCCTGCGCAGGAACCTCTTCCCAAAAGGAAATGTCTATAATTTCCTTATAGCATACGGACAATAAGGACACAAAGGAAGGAAAGACAAGTATATACAGTAACCACGGACCGGATAAACGACTCAGAATAGCAAAACTGGTTATAAACAAATACTGTACCTCTAACACAGAGTAGAAAAATAGGTCTAGATACCCAAACTTTGCAATGGTAAACAAGCCACTGATGAATAAATACCGCACAGACAGATGTTCAAAAATAGAGCTCTAGTAGTGTAGAAACCACTAATAGAGTAACACCGCAGATTGGTTCAAAAACTCCAACGTGTTTCCCCCATAGTCAATAGGTTCATCAGGGAGAATAAATGTGGCTAACAAAGTAGTGATGGATAATAAAAAATAGAACAAAGATAATGACACATAAGTATGATATGGGAAGACATGACTCAAGATCAAAACACAGGGTAACCCAGGATGACATTACACCGCTCACGCTGGACACTAACTCCCGGAAGAAGCTGCTCAGTGGGGAAACGGGGGGGGGGGGCGTGAGTACCATTCTTTTGCCAATAGACCTGCCTATCTACCTTCAGAGGAGCTATATCTACCCAAACCAACAGGGGGCTATATTTACCTACAGGGGGTCCTATATCTACCTAACTACAGGGGCAATATCTACCTATCTACATATACCTACCCACTGGGGGCCTATATATCTACCTACAGGTAGCTTATAATTCTACCTACATATATACAAGGGGCTTATATACCTACCTACTAGGGGTATATATACATGTCTAAGGGGGGCTTCTATTCCTCCCTTTACCTAGACTGGGGGTCGACATACCGACCTACCTATAGGGGGGCACTATACATATCTAACTACCTACAGGGTGGCTTTTACCTAGCTACAGGGACCTATATTCCTACCTGCAGGAGCCCGATATACCTACCCACCTACCTAAAGGGGGCCAATATAACTACATACTAGGGATCTATAGTCCTACTTATTAGGGGCCTACATAACTACCTATCTACCTAATGGGGGACCTAGATATCTACCTATTTGGGGATCTATAAATCTACCTAACTAATGGGGGGGGCTTTACACCTACCCAATTGATGAATATCTATCTAAAAGGGGGTTTACCTATCTGCCTGCCTAGTTTGGGGATTTAACTACCTTCTATAAGGGGACACAATACAAGACTAAAACATGGTGCACAATTGGGAGCCCCATAGCGTTTGGGGACACTTTTACTATTAGAGGCATAAGGGGGTGATAGGCACTTGATTCTCCCCAGCACAGCTGCTGCCAGGGTCAAAAAGGCAAGTGGTAACACAGCACGATCCTAACAGTTTGTTTGGGTAAATTCTACAGTGAAGAGGTGTGGCCGGGAGAAATCGGTCTGGGCTGGATGGAGGAAAAAAAGGGAAAGAGAACAACTCATTAGGGAAGATGTCTCTTGTGAGTACCTGGATGTAACTTTACAGTAAACACTTAAATGTGTGCAGAGCGCCTGTGTACAACTGGTATCTACCACTATATAGCCAGTGTATGGCAATCAAATTGGTCATAGTATAATTGTTTATATTCAGTAATGATATGGTTTATTATTCAGTCACTGTGTGATGCTGATATGTGTTTATGATGTGGTGGTATTATTCAGCCACTATGTGATGATGATACAGTATGTGGTGGTATTATTCAGCTACAGTTTGGTGGTGATATGTGGTCTTAGTAGGATTATTGGTAAAATTAGCCTTGGGATTCTGATTTGGTAAATGTATGACTATAATTTAGTAATTTTATACATAGAACTTTGTTATAGCATTTAGCATTTTCAGGCACTAGTTAATGTTAATACCATGTGTAGTGACATGTTAATGGTGAGGAGGGAATTTAGCCTAGAAACGGCTCTGATTGCTATCAGCTGAAAAAGTGGAAGGACATAACTATGGATATAGCAACTGCTATGGGGCCAGGAGTTGAGGAGCCACTCTCTGATATATGGCACTATTATTTTTACCTTTAGTTATTTCTACTCAGGCTTGGACTAGCCCACAGGGGAGCAGGGGTAACTCCCTCAGCTTAGAGGATACCTCAGCATGGGCTACTTTTCAGGGAAAAAGGCCAAGATAAAGGCAGGGTGCAAGAGTCATGTGCAGTGTGTGCAATCCATTAACAGTAGCTATAGGGTGGGCCAGGGGCGTTGCTAGGGTCCCAAAGCATCCGGGGCTCGGGCCCTTAAGTTTTTCTGAGTCTCATTGTGAACTGCGGATGTATTTTTACAGAGAAAAACCTTTGTATGTAGGCTCAGGAGAAATATAAGTGATTACACTGCAGTTACATTTAGTGACTACAGGAGACGCCTCTGAAGAGTTTTTCTTTTCTTCTTCTCCATTGTCCCAGACGCCATGATGACTTCTCCCGTCCACAGCTCTTCACTGAAAAATTTACAAAACAACCATCTTAGACTCCTCAATTTATCAGCATTTCTCTACAATTTCCTATCTCTGTACAAAATCCCCATTATAGTGCCCAAATGGTAATAATTACCCCCTTATAGGGAAATACTTTCCCCCTAAAAAGCTAGGTAGTTGCCCCTCTAGCCAGGTTGCTGCTCCCCCTAGCCAGGTTACTGCCCTCTTTGCTAGGTTTCACTGCCCCCTGTAGGCAGTAAAATGCCCCTTTAGCCTGTAATATGCTCCTTGTAGTCAGGTTATTAGCCCCCGTAGCCAGGTTACTGCCCCCCTTTGCCCGTTTTTTTCCCCATAAACCATAATTTTTCCCCTTGTAGCCAGTGATATTTCCCTCTGTAGCCCGTTTATTAAAACCCCCCGTTTGCCGTGAAAATGCCCCCCTTTGCCACATAGGGCCCCCCCGTGCCAGGTTTATATCCCCCTGTACCAGTGATATCCCCCCCTTTTGCCCCTGATATCCCTTTCCGTAGCCAGTGATTTGCCCCCCGGTAAAACCAAATGATATGCCCCCCCGTAGCCAGTGATATTCCCCCCTGTAGCCCGTGGGTATCCCTTTATAGCCCGTGATATCCCTCTCTGTAGCCCGTGGTTTGCCCCCTGTACCAGTTTTATGCCCCCCCGTAGCCGGGGATATGCCCCCCCGTAGCCTTTATATCCCCCCTGTAGCCAGTGATTTGCCCCCCTTGTAGCCCGTGAAAATTTTCCCCCCGGGAAACCGTGAAAATTTCCCCCCCTGTAGCCAGTGATTTTGCCCCCCGTAGGGGCCTGTGTTTTTGCCCCCCCTTTTTTGGGCCCGTGATATGGGGCCCCCTTAATCCTATTTAAATAGGGGAAAAAAAAAAAACCCCACCTTTTCCCTCAGGGCCGGGGCCCCTCAAACCAGGTCCCGTAAACTTGAGAACGGTTGGGAAGCCGAGAGTTGTTTACAGCTTTCTTATGCCGTTTTCGTGGGGGCCGGGACCCCCCTTTTTGGGGGGGGGCGAGCTCCGGGCCCCTTTGAGGGTTCCAAAAGGGCGGGAGGGGGGGGGGGTTAAAAACGGCGCGGGCTTCCCCCCCCTGCCCGGGGCGGATGGTATGTTCAAAAAGCTTTTCCCGCGCAGTAATCCCGGGGGGAAGGGCAGGGGCGGGGGAAGGGGGGAGTCCTGGGGGGCCTTTCCCCCGGGCTCTGAGCGGGCCCGCTGTTGAAAACGGTGGGTTTTTGCCAAAATCCGAGGGATTTGGAGGTCCGCCCGCCAGGGCCCGTTTTTTAAACAGGGATCCGGGGCCCCCGGGGGGAAACTGGGTTAATGGGGGGGCCCCCTAACCCCAAAATCATTTTTCAAAATTATTTTAAGGGTTTGTTCACACGGTTTTTTTTAATTTCGGGGGTGGCCTTTTTTTTCGGCCGGGGTTTTGCACTTTAATAAGGTGAATGCGGGCCCCCACAATTGCCGTAAAAACTGAAATTTGGCTGCTAAAGAGTTCGGGATTTTGGGTTTCTATTTGGGGGCCCAACAAAAAAAAACAGATAAATTTTTTAACCCTTTTTTTGAATGGGGGCCCTTATGTTAAAAACCCAAAATCTGAAGGGAAACTGTTTTAAAGGGCCCGTATTTGGCGGGAGAACTTGTATTTTTGGGGGGAGTAGTTTGAGTTTACAAAGTTAATGCCGATAATTTTTTTAAAAAAAAAAAAAATTTCCGCGTTTTTAACAGAAAAAAGTGTTTTTTTCAGCATTTTTTTTTTTTTTTTTTTTTTTAAACCATTCCTTTTTAAACCAAATACCTGTTTGATTAATTCATTAAAAATTATTTCCCGGTTTATGTAGATACGAATATTTGTTTCTTTTTTATGTAATGTATGTTAAAAAAACATTTTTTTAAATTTTTTTTTGTTTCACTTTATGTTTTTTTCCTTCTTTTTTTTGAGGGGCGCAAATTACGGGTGAAATACGGGCCCCGTTATTTTAGGTAATCACAAGTTCCAAAGGAGAACTATGGATTAAAGTCCCTCCTCCTCGAGCGGGAAGATAAATGACTTTTGAATTACCCCGCGGCGTATACACGGTGCTGGTAAATTTTAAATTATGGGGCGAGGGGCCGGGGCCCTGCCCCCCTTCCCCCCTCCAAAATGGGTAAATTGGGGGGGGGTTTAAATTTCGCCCTTTCAAAAAAAGCCATTGTGAACATAGGGCCCAAAAGGGTTAACTTCATTTTTTCTTTATTAAAATTTTTGTGTTTTTTTGGGGGGGAAAAAGAGGGTTGTGCAGATTTTTTTTTTTTAAATTTTTTATTTACTTTTTTTAAAAATCCCAAAACCCGTGGGTTAGGATTGACTGCCCTGCTGTAAAAATAAAACTTTTTTGTGGGCATATCCCGTGCCCCCGCCATGCAGCACCACTCATAAAATTCTTTCAGACGGGTTATGGCCTGGGGGGCCCCGAGGTGGTCCAAAAATGTTTTTATATGTTATTGCTGTGGGTCAGATCCTTTCCCCCGTCATGCCCCCTAGAGTTCTTTTACCTTCTTCAACATGAGGGGGGGACCCCGGGCGAAAAACAGCAGCTTCATGACCCCGCTTTATGGTGGACACAGCCCAGGTGAAAGGGGGGGGGGGAGGGGAGACCCGATGAGGGGGGGAGGGGTTAAAAAAAAGTCTGGCTTTGCATTCCTGGGGGGGAGGGGAAAGGACGGGGAGGGGGGGGGAAAGCTGCACCCCTGCTCTCACTCTAACCCGGGGTTTTGCCGGCAGGGAAAGGAAAAGGAGCAGAGACGCAGCCTGGGGCCCCCGAGATTGGGGCAAGGCAAATTTTTCGGGGCTCGTGCCCGAATAAGAATTTTGCCTGGCGTTGCCCCTGGGGTGGGGCCCTTTAAAAATTTAATCCAAGGGGGGGCCCCCAAAAAATTTTAACTACTCTGGTGGGCCCCAGGAACCCCCGTTGGGCAATGTTTGGTACTGAAAATGGGCCCATTTCAGGTTTGTTATTAAAATGGTTTAGGCCATTCGTTTGAAAAATTGTTATACCTCTGATAAAATTGGGGGGTTAAAATTAAAATCCGCATCAGAGGTTTCCTTTTGAAACCCCTGTTGCAGGGGGTGGACTGGGCCATTTTTTAAATTTCTTCAATTTTAAAATTTAAAAAATATCTCCCCATTTTCTTGTTTTCCACCACGAATTATGGCCCTGAAGGAAAAAGGCGTTTCCCCGGCCCTTTGAAAAATTTTGCTGAAACGGGTGCAGTGCTCAGGTGTACGGAAAATTCCTCATTTCAATGTTTTTGGAACCCCGGGTGGAATTGTTCTTCCCTAATTTAGGTTGGGGCGTGTTTTTACCCACAAAGAGAACTTTCCCAAATTGCCGGGGAAAACCCAATGGCTCAGCAAAAAACTGTAATTTTTTTTTTTTTTTTTATAAGTAAAAAAGGGGTTTTAAAGGGATTTATGTGGCCCCCTTTTTTGGGTTTTACTTGGGTTTTAAAGTGGGCACCCCAATTTACGCCCAAAAAGGGGGCCCCCGGGGCTACCCCCAAAGGGTTTTTTGTGTTTCCATTAAATGGTTTTTCCCCGTTTTCATGGAAAAAATAGCCCTTAAAAATGCTTTCCTTTTTTTTTTCCGTTTTATTTCCTCAGAATTTTTCAAAGGAGGGTTTCCAAAAAATCCTCTGCTGCCTTAAAGTGAACCAGGCCTTTAAAAAATATTTGAGAACAAAAAATGGCCCCCTTTTGTTAAAAAAGTTTAAAATAAAGAGGTCAAAAAAGGATCAGGCAGCTTTGGGTTGTTGGAAAACCCCTTTTGCAAATTTTAAGTGGGAAAACCTCTTGGGGGATTACGTCTTTTTGAAGCGTTAAAGGTAAAAACCCTTCCCCTTGGGTGTGGGTTTCCCGGGAAAATTTTCCTTTTACCCAAAAAAATTTGGAAGTGCAGCACTGGGATTTATGTATTTTTGTCATTTTTGGGTTTAAAGGTTTTTTTGGGCATGACTAAAAACCTGTAGCGCTGCTACGGGGCCCGAGGGTTGAGAGGCCCCTCAAGTTTTTAAAAAACGCCCCTTTTTTCTAGGGAATAACAGGATGAGGGTTTCTGCGGTCTAGCACTACTGTGTGGGTTCTTTGTATATGGCCCCTAATTAAAATTTATTCAATTTTTGCAATCTTTTTTGCTGCTTTTTTTTCAAGGTTTTAAATATATATTTTGATTTACCCAAACTTTTATTAACCCTTTTTCAATTCCCTTTTTTTTATTTTAATACTTAACCCTAACCCCGGGGCCCGGGGTGTTTTATGTATGTTATAAAAATATTTTTAATTTTATATATATATATATAATATATAATAATATATTATATATATATTTATTTTTACACAAAAGAACACACACAGCGAAATTAATGTTATATTCGGGCCATGTTCCCCACCCGCCTTTTAAACTTTTTTGGGACGTAAATTTCCCCGGTTTTTCCGTTAATAGGCGGGGAAGTTTGGCGGGGCCCAAAATTAAAGGGCTGAAAAAAGGCCCCTTTTTACGGTAATCCACAGTTCTCATAGAGAAAAATATGGATTTCGTCTTTTCCCAAATGACATTTTGAATTACCAAAAAGGGATAAGCCGCTGGCAAAATTTAAATCTATGGGCCCGGGGGAGGGGGGGTTTTTTTTTGGCCCCCCGCTCACTCCCCGGGGCCCCCTGCCCCCCCCCCGGCGTAAATTGGGGGGGGTAAATTTCGCCCCCCCGTTAAGCCGTGTGAACATTTTTCCCTTTTAGTAAAAAAGGTATTGAGCATAGTGATATAGATGGCCCTTCCCTTGGGAATTTGTGAGGCATAGGTGGAGATGAGCTGGCAAGTGAGCCAGTCTCCCATGCACAATCCCAAAAGGGGTTCCCTTTTGAGGAAAAGGTTAAAACCCTTTTTGGGTTTTAGTCCAAAAAAAAAACCTTTCCCAATTTGGGGTTTTGTTTTTTAATGGTTTTTAAAGGTTTAAAATTTTAACCCCGTCCCCTTTCCACTTCCGTCCCCCCAGCGCTGTCAAATCTATAAAAATTCTTGTAATGGGTGAGGGGTTTTGTGGTCCCACTGCCAGGTTGCTCCAGGGGGGGGTAAAATAAGTGGGGCCCTTTTGGGGAATTTTCACAGAGCCTAAGTTTGGGAAGGTTGGCTGACCCCAACCCCCCCACCAGGGGCTACCTTTAGAGAAATCCCCCAAACAGTGGGGAGTGACCGACCCGGCCAGGAAATGCCAATGCTAGGCACCCAGGATTAGGGGCAAGATATAGCGGAAATAGGTTAGTTGTGCAGGTACAAAACAGGGCAAAAGGGCAGGACTTTAAAAGGATGCCAAAAAAGGAAGGTTAATCAGAAGGCAAGGTAAACCCAAAAAATAGGGCAGCTGGAAACAACAAAACCAAAAAACTGAGAGGGGGGACAAGGGAGAGATTAAAGGGGAAACTGTCGCCAATTTTTTTTTTTTTTTTTTATTAAATCAAGCCCCTGATCGTATTCTTTTACTTTGGCTGTTTTATTTTGATTGGGAGATTTTCAATTCGTCCCCTTTTATTTTATTGTGGGGAAGACCCAAAATTGTTTGCACTGCTTTAAAAGCAGTCAGAGAGATTCTTTTTCAGAAAATACCCTAGGGGACTTAAAGAGGTTGTATCATTTCATTAAATTGGTCTTCAGAATTAAGGGGGGACAGTGAAAACAAGTACTTTGCAATTAGATGTCATTAGCAAAGCTGTCTTGTATTCACAGTTTACCTTATCTTCTGTTTCTGTTTACACTGATATCCAGTGCTGGTCGGATCCCTCCTCCTTGCATTTCACTAGCTGAGAGCTCATTTACATTCTGTTCTGCCCCCGGTCGGCCGTATTCACGGAGCTTGCATTCCTGCCTTTCACGTAAAGTAAGGGACCGGCACATTTTCACTCTGCACAGCCAGAAAAACAGAATAACACTGCAGGGCTTCTGTAATCAGAAAACAGCACAATTGTGTGTCGATCCCTGCCTCTCCTGCATAGAAGGGAGATCTGTGCCGTTCATAGAAAGCTGGGATTCAACTGAAACAAATCTCCAGCTTAAGAGTAGAATAGATCAGTGCACATTCTATATTGAATGCAGCCTGTTATATTTATACAACTCTTACAAAATAACACTTATAGGAATAGACACCGTGACATGTGGACTCAGGTGGGTGGGGGAGGGGGGGATGTTGTCACCCAGCTGGAAGGGGAAGAAACACCTTTGCGTTTCTAGAGTTGAGAAGCTGAGAGCAGTATGAATCAGCCGAACTAAAGAAGCGATACATCCCCTTTAAGACAGATTCTGTCCCATAGACTTGTATATGAGAGTTTTCACTGTGAAGTGAGGGGAGAGGGGGAGCTGTGACATCTCCTCTTGTGACTGGTGAATTCTGTGTTATCTGTACAAAATGGTGTCTCCTTTCAGTTTGGCCCTGCTGTTACTGATAATGAGCACACTGCTGAAAAGCTCACTAAACAGAACAGGAAGTGTCAGACTACTATTGCAGGACTAATAACTGCAGGACTTAAGAATTATTAAAAAAATATTGAAAGTGATATGGAAAATTAAAAAAAAACAACCAAAAATTCCTAAAAAACTTTAAAATGGGGATTTTAAAATAAAAAGGGCCCTTTTTTTTGATGAAACTTTTTCCCTTTTAAAAGTTTGGACACTGGAAAGGGAAACCCTAAGGCAAAAAACAAACAAAAACCATAGGAATAAACATGGAAGGAAGCTAACGGACAAAGATCAGACGGGAAAATTTTTAAAAACCAGCAGGGGGGACTAACCAAACAAGAAATCCCCAACACCAGACAAGTAACAAACATGGGGAAAAAACCAAACCCCTTTAAACAACAAAACCAAAAGCCACCACCAAATGCAATTTTTAAAAAACAGCCACACAAAAGGTTTCGGGCGGGGATTGGGGGGAGGAGCGGGCCCTTATAACCACCAATGGGAGGGTTTGGAGGGGCTAACCCCTGCTGACATTTGGGGGAAAAAAGGGACCACAAATGTGGCCGCTGCCCCTAAAGAGCAAAAAGGGAAATTTGGGCCCAAGGCCAAATAGGGAGGGAGCGCTTGGCCAGCATGGGAAAAGCCGCACAGCTACCACGGGGTGGGTGTGCAGCAACGACAGGAGCGTTCACAGTGACAGTGGCACCGCAACAGAAACCCGGGTTCTGGGGAAGGAAAGGCCGGGCTTTTGGGGACAAGACCAGGGACCCGTGGCACAGACCATGACAGTTTTCTTTTTAGCAACCCTTGCCCCCAAAGCCCCCTTAGAATTACTTAAGTGACATTGGGGCCCCAAAAAGATGGCCCGAGTAAGCGCCTGGGACTGAAATTGTGGGCAGCAGGTAAATTATCCCATTTAAAATCTGTAAAAAAAAACAAACGACCCAAAACCCCCTTTTGGGGTTGGTTCGGGTTTAAAGGGACGTTTTCCCCGGGGTTTAAACCCCACAAAATTGCGGAAAGGGTTTCGCCCACCCAATTACGCCGGCTGCCGTGCAGCGGGGGGGGGGGGCCCCGGGAGCTCGTGGTCCAAAAGACCCCTATTATTCACGGCGCGTAAAACGCCGTAAATAAATTTAAATGTCACTTTTTCCCCCCGGGCGGATTCGCCCAGTGGGGGGAAGAGACGTAATCCCCTTTTACTATGAAAATGTTGGAAATTAAACCCAAAAAAACTGGGACGGATTCCAAGCCGTACTGCCGCAAAAACGGGGCGGAGTACGGCTGGGAAAACCGGGGCCCAAAAAAAGCCGGTGGGAAAGAGGCCTTTCGGTCAGAATGAAAAAATTGGGTTTAGGTTTTCCCCGAACCTAAAAAATTTTTTACGGTTTTGGGGCAAGGGGAGGGATTAAACCCAAAACCCCTAAAGAAATGAGCAACACAAAACAAAAACCATGCAAATCCATTTAAAATTTTAAAAGGGGTTTTCCACTTTTTTGCTTTTATTTAAATTTTGTTATAGGGTTTGGAAAAATACAATTTTCCCAATATCCCCTTATAAAAATTCTTTCTCCTGTATCTCCCTTTTTTACTATGGTAGGCCTTAAAATAGAAATTTTAAAAAAATTTTACAGCCCCTTTCCCTGTCCATAGAAAATGGCTCCAATGGGGTAACTATATGGAGTAAACATGGTGTCAGTCACGTGACCTTCTAGCAGTCAGATAGTAACAGCATAACGTGACATTGATGGGGTAACTGAATAGAAATTATTATTAAAGGGGTTTTCGCGCCATTCAATTTCACAGAGCTATAGCCAGAGATGGTAATACTGGAGAAGTTCTGCTCCTCCATACACTACTGTTACCTGGATACCAGGGTCACATGACCTGTGTGGTGGCCACATGATAAGATGCTGCTGGAGGTAGTAATACTGGAGAAGTTCTGCTCCTCCATACATTACTGTTACCAGGGTCACATGACCTGTGGGGTTTGGGTCACTGATAGATGCTGCTGGAGGTTTGTAATACTGGAGAAGTTTTGCTCCCCCTATACATACTGTTACCGATACAGGGTCAAATGACCTGTGTGATGGTCACTTTGATAAACGCTGCTGGAAGTAGTAATATGGAGAGTTCTGCTCCTCCAAACACTACTGTTACCTGGTTACCAGGGTCTACATGCCCTGTGTGGTGGTCACTTTGATAAGTTACTGCGGGAAAGGTAGTAATACAGGGGAAGTTCTGCTCCTCCATACATTTACTGTTACCTGGATACCGGGGTCAACATGACCTGTGTGGTGGTCACATGATAAAAACGCTGCTGGAGGTAGTTAATACTGGAGAAGTTCTGCTCCTCTATACACTACTGTTACCTGGATACCAGGGTCTCATGACCTGTGTGGTGGTCACAGGATAACACATTGCTGGAGGTAGTAATATGGAGAAGTTTGCTCCTCTATACATACTGTTACCTGGATACCAGGGTCACATGACCTGTGTGGTGGTCACATGTTTAAGACGCAGTTTGGAAAGGGTAGTGATACTGGAGAAGTTCTGCTCCTCACTAATCTACTGTTACCTATGGACAGGAATATTTTTTTATTTCTAGACAGGGGTCTGCTGCACTGGTACATAAAAGGTACAGAAGCAGAATTTTGAATACATGTATATTAGAAAATGTTAATTTCCTGAAATATACATAATACGTTTATAGATTATAAAGAAATTATAAAGTGGACAACCCCTTTAATATTTTACACCTTAACCACCTGGTTCTTGGTTCTCTAGTACATCACTAGACCAGGGAATGTCACCCTGCATGGTCATGTGTGCTTGTACCTTCCTATCAGGTTAGTTGTGGGGCCCCGGGAGAGTTCACGGCTTTCTACTGCAGAATGCCTGGGGCCAGTGTCCTCTCCCGCTGTGAAGTCTTTAGCACTTGCGCTGCAATTATCTTGCATTTCTCAAAGGACTTTGGTACTAGCAGCTAACGGCTCATGACCAGGACATTTGTTAGGAAGCATGTTAGGGAAGGGCTTTGAAAAATTATCTACAACATCATTTGATACATCAGTGCATTGTGAATTCTCTTTCATTTGTTCGACTGCCAGGAACCAAACCACACAACCAAACCCATAGAGCCCCCTTCAGCTACAGACAACATTTTCTTGTAGATAGGAGTTGGTCTCAGTTTTAATAAAATGTTTTGCATAAAACATCTTAAGGGACTTATCTCAACAAATCTCAAAGAGACCGAAGCTTCATGCTAAGCACCAAACTCCTGACGGGCAAGTCCGCCTCCAGCTCAACATTCTCCATTTATTATTCATTGACTGCCGCTGTGACTTAAAAGATGAAACCATCTTACCAAGCATTAGGGATTCAAGTACAAAACAACTTTAGAATCGTAACAACAAATTTCAGCACAATTGTAAAGTAAATACACTTGTACGAACATCCAGAGTAAATCTGTAAATTGGGTGGGAGACAAGCACCTCCAGGATCCACCAATGGGGGGAGGGGGGGGGGGAGAGTAATAACAAGGAGGGATATTCATTTAAGGTAGGGGGGGCAGAATAGGAGAGGACAGCAAGCATTGGCTAGGAAGCCACCATGGATCTCATCGCCACATGGACTGGTGGGGTTCAATAAACCATGACATAAAGGGGTACTCCCATCTGAGACATTTATGGCATATCAATAGGAAAGCTCTTATAGCTGCAGGTACCAGAAGTGGTATCCACACCTATCAAAAAACCACCTTAACCCCAATCCTTGCTGCTGCAGTTTGTGCTTTGCATCCACATTTTTCTGAAACCAAAAAACATTTCTATTTTTCCAGCAAGGGATAATTTTTTGTGGACTGAAGTCCAGTTTGTTCTGGTCTTTTGGGATACTGTCTGTCCGCTGTCTCTGACATCCTGGCCTCTCTCTATCTCAAACTCAACCTCACTAAATCTGAACTTCTTGTTTTTTCCCCCCTCACTAACCAACCCCATTGCTTTTTCTTTTCCCCCGTTGTGGAACCAATTAACCCCTAGGCAGGGGGGCCCCCTGTCTTGGGTATTTAGATCTGTTCTGTCCTTTCACTCCATATCCAACCCCTTCCCGTCCTGTCCCCTGCACCTCAAAAACATCTCAAAATCCGTCTTTTCTTATGGGAAAACAACCAATTTTCCCATTTTTGCCCTTTTTTTCTCGTCTTGCTATGTAATCCTTGCTTAGGGTCTCCCACTTGCAAACTCTTCCCCTCCCATCTGTCCTGAAGCGGACTGGTTTGTTTCCTTCCAGCCGCTTCTGAGTCCTATCCTTGTCGTCACTGCAGGGTTGCCCAAAGTACAGGATACAATACAAATTCTTCACTCCCCCATAAAGCCTCCACAGTGCGCACCCCTGAATCTCCTCCCTTTTTCTCTGTCTACCCCCCCACCGCCTCCCCAACTCACTGAGACACAAACACGACCAAATCACCAAACCTTCCATGTCGTCTTCAAGTTTTTGCCGTGCTGTTTGATATTTCATTTCCGAAAGGTGTCTTTTGCTAAATTCGGGAAAGAGGCGGATCACCTACTGGGAGAACCCTTTTTTTGAGGCAAAAAGTTTAGGGTAGGAGTATTTACCTGTATCATTAAAAAAAATTTTTGGTCCCCTTTGAAAAGGTATGGTCTCTGTGGGATCCTTTTTGGGTTGGAAAAATCTCTGCACTGTCACTCCCCACACTAGGGCCCTAAAAAGGCACTTTTTTTATATAAATTTTAAAGTCATGGTGGGGTTCACCCGATTTTTATGTAAACCCCCCTTATTTATGGAAAAAAGGGTGGACCATTGTAAACTTAGATTCTCCCGCTTTTTTTTCCCCCCGAACCCCCAAAGTTTGCAAGCTTTGTGAGCCGGGGGGCCCCTTACACCTTGTGTTATCTATAAGTACTTTCCCCGTGTAATGTCTGTCTTTTTTCGTAATTATCCCTCCATTGTAAAGTGTGCGGAATTTGTTGGCGCATAAAATAAAGATTTTTTTTTTTTTTTACCTAAAATTTTGATCACTTTTATTTTTTGTGGGAGGAAAAGAAAAAAGGAAAAATTTGGATTTGTTTTCTAGGTTTCATTGGAAAATAAATAATATGTTAATTTTTTCAATTTTTCGGTTTCGTAATTAATTACTGTGTTTATCTCATTGTTTTTCTTTTTTAAAATTAAAAAAAGAAAAAAAGGAGGATTTTAAAATTTTGGAGTTTTTTTTTTTTTTTATATTTACAATAAAAATCTCATATTTGTAGGCCCTATAGGGATTTGACATTAAACCCCTTTGGGACATTTCTGAATGTAACTATTTTCCCTACAAATTATATGGCCCTTAACTACACAATAATTAATGCGCTGTTCCATAAATTCATCAACATAACACCCAAAAGAAAAGAACAGGCATCACCCAAAGCAACCCTTAGTTAACAGATGATTTTATCGGCAAATATGATAAAAACAGTGATTACACTAAAAAAATGATTGACGGAAAAAAAAAATACAGAAAAGGTGGGAGGCAGAAAAAAAAATCAATGAACAAATTCATGAATAATAGAGTGCTGCAAAGTATAGGTGCAAACTCTTTAAAATTAATAAAAACCCCGCTCAGATGAATGAATAAATCCCAACCTAAAAGTGTACAAAATTTTTGGGTTAAAAGGGGGTGTTTCATCGGCCCTGTTTTGCAGAGTCTCTCTTCACAACCAGTTTCAGGCTCCAATTTCCTATTCGGTGGGGGGTTCCCTACACGTGTTTGACATTTCATTTGTACCCTGCGGCCGTTAGAGGTTCAGGGTGTTTGAGGGTCTAAAAGGGGGCAGAAGTACAGAGTTCTAAAGGGTTTTTTTGTCATTTAAAAAAGATAAACAGCCCCTTTTGTGCTTAATAAGACACCCCCAAGAGTACCTCACTACCCCAGCGAGGTTCTAGATCTATTGGTGGTCAGAAATCTAGGGGAAGTTTGTGAAAACAGGGGGAGTAAGACTGCTTTTATTGAAGGGGGAAAGTCATTGTCTATGACAAGGAGAAAATCTGTAAAAATGGCATTTTCTGCCTGGTGGATTGGGGGGTTTGTTACCGACACTGGTGAAAATTTTTCTGTCAAAAGACCTTCAATATATATTGAAAAAAATAAAAAATAAAATTTATAAATATTTATATAATGAGAGAGAGAGGTTTAAAAAACAAAAGTTTACATGTTTTTAAAAAGACACATATCATTTTTTTCTTACAAAAACTTTAAAATTTCGAATAAACCTTTCCCGTTTTAGGGCTTGGGATTAAATTTTTTTTATTTGCCAAATCCCAGAAAAATGGAGGAGGGTTTTTTAAGGGATTTTTTAGATTTCTGCCAAATAAAAGTTTCCCTCCAGGATTAATATCCCTTTTAACAATTGGGCCCTTTTTTTCCCTGTCCTGGAAGTGAGTAATTAGCGCCCACCTGTGGGTGTATTTTAAATCACATTTGAAACACACTGCTTCTGTGTGTAACTATGGGAAAGTTAAAGAATCGGCCAAGTTTCCCCGGAAGAGAATTGTGGTTTGCCAAGTCGGGTTTCCAATTGGGTGAAAATTTAGATCCCCGAAGGTGCCTTGTTTTCTGTACAAACAATTTTAAAAACAAGTACAAACAAGAGGGAAAGTCCAGCCATCATACCTCAGAAAGGAGTGGGTTCTATGTCTTAGAATGATTTGGTTTGGCGAACATGTGCATTTCAAACCCAAAAAACAAAAACCTTTGAGTGCGGCGGGAAACTAGTAAAATTGTGTCATTATCCACAATGGGAAAGAGTATGTATCAACTGGGTGAAAACCTCTGAATGGAAGAGCCTTACTCCCAAAAAAACAAAAAAAATTGATTTTGTCGCCCCCCAATGCACAAAGACCCACATTTTTTAAAATTTCCCGTGGTCTGCAAACAAAATTTAAAAATGTTTTTTCCTAATGGGAACATTTGTTTGGAGGAAAAGGGGGGAAGCTTGGAAGCTAAACCACCATCCCAATGTGAAACACCGGTGTGGCAGCAAGTTTTGTGAGGTTGTTTGTGCAGGGGGACTGGAACACTTCAAAAATAGATGGCATCATGGGAAAGAAGATTTGTGGAAAAACGAAGAACATTCAAGCATCAGCCCCGAATTAAAGTTGGGTGGAAAAGGGTCTTTCAAAAGGACAGGACCCCAAAAAAACTCCAAAATGGATCAAAGTGGTTAAGGGGGTAACCAAATCAATATTTTGGATGGCCATTACAAAGACTGTCCAATCCTTTTATGGGCAAAAGCTGAAAAAATTTAGGTGAGAGCAAGGGCCTACAAAAAAGGTCTCAAGTACACTAGTTCTGTCAGGGGAATGGGGAGCTTTTTCCAACCCTTTTTAGAAAACTTTTGGAAGGATGTCCCCCAAAAATTTTGACCCAAGTTTATCAGTTTAAAGGGTTTTATGAGCGCACCAAAAAAATTTGAGTTCGGGCCGAACCCCGAATTTTCAGAAATTCAGGGCCAAAGCCGAACCCAAAACGAACCCCCATTAAAAACAAAGGGGATGATGTTCAGGTTCATTTTTTTTTCTAAAAAAGTGAGGGGAAACCCAATTTAAAAATTCCTAAGAGAAATGGTATGTGGTCCCAACTTAGTGAAAACAATTTGGCTCTAAGGTCACAGAAAAAAACTCAAGGTTAAAATAAACATTCCTTTTCCCGGCAACTGAAAAGATGGGACTGCATAGCTACAGAGGACAGGTAGAAGCTGCCGGGGCCCCTTTGACACTAAGAAGACACCGGGATTAGAAATGACACATGGTAACTGGCAGGAGCCCCCTTCATTTTTCCGGGGGCCCAAAAAATATTCATATATTGGTGGGAGCAAGAAAACCCAAAAAGGGGTTCTCTGGGGCCCCTTTTGATTCGGCTCCTACAGGAGTACGCCCCTTTTACACCTGGCACCCCTTTTACAGTAGCCTGACCCCAAAACCAGTAGGACCAGCATATCCTTATGCTTAAGCAACAATTAAATATTTTGCAGAGGATATTATGATATTATGCCATGAACTCTTAGAGAATGGGCTCAAGGAGCTCAGGGTTTCCTTTTTTATGAGTCGGACGAAGTGAGTTTTCTTTATTTATTGGTAAAAGTTCAGTTCCATCAGGCTCCTTGGCTTCCTTTTTCACCTCTTGTTTTTCCTTGACCGCTGGAAAAAATACTCTGCTCTTGGGGGTGGCGAATGTGCTCCACACGCGGGCGTAGGGCCCTAGTTCCTTTTAGGAAATTTAATCGTAGCGGCAAAATATGCAGCGAAAAAAGGGCCCCAAAATAACCATGTAAAACCCTTAGAGACAAACCCTTGTTAAAGTCACTTTTCAGCAATACTTCACAATCAGGCCTCTGGGCCTTTAAAGCTTGCTGCAACAATTTTAAGCACCACTTCCTGTGCCACTCTTGCACAAACTCTTGCGTCACTGTGCCAATTAATGACAATTATTCCTACATCCTCCACTATATGTGATATTTCACTCACATTTGGCCACCATTTTGGACAGTCTGGGGGGGGGGGTCACTTTTACCTCAGAGATCGCTGTCCTTTGGTAGAATGGTTATGGCATACAATATGCACGTCACTCGGACCACTTGGTATCTTTCCAAACTGGCCTCAACCGGCTTTATTCTCCAACACAGGTTTACAGTTCAGCACACAAAAAAGCATAAACCAAAAACCCTCAGCTGTCTAGCCACTAATTAAACATACAGAGTATCCCTCTCTAACAGTGGTCTAGGTGACCGAGCACACACACACTTCATCTTCACCAGACACCACTAGTATTCAGGCCTCCTTCAAGCCTGGGGTTAGCAGAACCTTCTCTTAGCTCAGTTTTGTTTTTTGCTCCAACTCTTTGGTAGCAAACTACAGACCCCGCTTTCCTGAATGAACAGGCTTTTAATAGGCTTGTAAGACCTGGTCAGGAATGTAGGAGCAGCCTCCCTCCCAATGCTATAGTTATGCCAGGAAAGCCAAATCATACTTAGCTGGCTTGCAGCTATACTAACAGCTACTACAAGTGTCCAAAACCTATGGTCACTGACCTAAAACTGCTAACTTTCCTTATCCATTGCAGCTTTCCTGCTGCAATCCAGTTTTATAGATAGATAGATAGATAGATAGATAGATAGATAGATAGATAGATAGATATGTGTAGATATATATAGATATATGTATACCCACCTGTATGTATATTCGCCCCTGTAGATAGATAGGTATTAAGCCTCCTGTATATATATAGCCTCATGTAAATCGGTAGGTGACACATCCATTGCAGCTTTCCTGCTGCAATCCAGTGACAGAGACCTGCGATCCAAATCATCTCTGTCACAGTATATAGCCCCCTGTAGGAATATATATATATTTTTTATTATAATATATCATATATTATATATATATATTATATTTAGATAGATAGTTTAGATAGATAGATGTATAGCCACCTGTATGTATAATTCGCCCTGTAGATAGGTATTTAAAGCCTCATATATATATATATATTAAAATTATATATATATATATATATATATATATATATATATATATATATAGCCTCATATAAATTGGTAGGTATATAGCATCATATAGATAGGTAGGTATACAGCCCCCGGTAGATATATATATATATATATTTATGTATAGCCACCTGTATGTATATTCTCCCCTGTAGATAGATAGGTATTCAACCCCCTGTATATATATAGCCTCATGTAAATCGGTAGGCATATAGCACCATGTAGCTGGGTAGGCATTTAGTCCCCTCTAGATAGGTAGGTATACCCCTGTGGGCAGGCCCGGACTGGCCATAGGGCAAACCGGGCATTTGCCCGGCGAGCCGCTGGGGTCCAGGCCGCAGGGCCCGGGTCGGAGCGCCCGCCGGGGGGTCGGTGTTTCCCCCCGGCGGGCCCCGAGTGCCGGCGCACGCACAGGGGCCGCAATGGTCGCATATGCGAACGGACCCCTGTGCCCCTCGCTGCATGGCCGGGTCACTGACCCAGCCATGCAGCCACCCCGGCCGCCGCCCGCCAAACCCCCGGTGGGAGGCAGCAGCCGAGGCGAACATCTGGGATCTATTGATCCGTCTGTCAGCTCCCAGGAGGGTGCGGGGCAGGCGCGCGATGTGATGACGCATCGGCGCCTGCTCCGCGGCCCCCACTCGGGTGAAAGCGGCCGCTCCGGACGGACGTGTGAGAAGAGGATGGAAACCCGGTGATAAGAAATTTTTATTGTTTTTTAACTACTTACTGCTCCTGCCTAGCCTGTTTTACTGCCCCTGCCTAGCCCGTATACTGCCCTGCCTCCCTATATATGCCCCTGCCTACCCTGTATACTGCCCCTGCCTAGCCTGTATACTGCCCCTGCCTAGCCTGTATACTGCCTCTGCCTACCCTATATACTGCCCCTGCCTAGCCTGTATACTGCCCCTGCCTAGCCTGTATACTGCCTCTGCCTAGCCTGTATACTGCCCCTGCCTACCCTATATACTGCCCCTGCCAACCCCCTATACGCCTCTGATAGCCTGTATCTGCCTCCCCTATAAACTGCCCCCCCCTCTGTATACTCCCCTGCCACCCATATACTGCCCCCCCCT
>JAODAL010014658.1:0-86667 GCA_025379985.1 Phyllomedusa bahiana
GTCAAACTTTTGTGATTAATGGTGATCAATATTTTGTCCGCATGTAGATATGTATGTAGCAAGGTTTAGCTTGATGGTGATATCACGGATTTCTGTGTTATCTGTTCCTCAACCAGAATAAAAACTATTGAAAAACATAAACAAAATAGAGATATCATGGTGCGTTATCTGTCAAGATTAGCTTTGACTGATTTGTACTGGACCAGAAAAGCCTACCCTAAAGGAAAAAAAAAAAATATACGGCTGTCATATTTTCTCACCACAATGATTAGCTTTTAACATGAAGGGAAAATTAAATGAAGAATACACATTGTTGTTTTAATTTTGAAGGAAGGGTGATAAGGAGTTTTTAAACTTAGTTTCCCATAATGAAGATTTTGGAACCCATAAGACAAGAACCAATCTGAAGGAAGACTTCATTCCTGATCCCAAAATTGCCATCATACTGGATTCAGATATTTTATATGGCTATAACAGTATTAAATATTAATAATAAAATATTATTTAGTAAGTGGTTTTCTAAGCCTTTCTTAAAACTCTCAACTGTTCCTGCTGTGACCAGCTCCTCAGGCTATTCACAGATTCATAGTTCTCATGGTGAAGAAGGCTTTTCTCTTCGGGAGATTGAATCCTTTTTTCTCCAGATGAAGGAGATGTCCCCTTATGTTTGTTACCAACCACATCTCCCTGCTAAGACTTATCTGTAGCACAGGAGTATGTTTATTTAAGTTATTGACCAGTTTCAACCCTTAAGAGCTCTGCAGTCTTGTGCACTACAGATTATAAACCTTATGTAGTCATGTCACTGTAGCTGAATAACTGGGAATAGCAGAGCTGATAAGTCAATCACTGCTAACAGTCTGACCAGAAAGTGTGAGACTGAAGCTGAGCGGTGGCTTTATGAAACAGCATAGTGAGAAAACCCCTTTAACAGAGGACCCAATAAAATACTACATTGCAAATAACCCTGTATAATATTAAAATATAATGCACCTTATTTATTATTTAAAGTCAATATACTTAAACTATTGATATTGCATGGTCGATTGCTTTGGCTCTTTAATACAATACTAAAGAACGGTGGTAGTCAGCATTTTGAAGAGAGCAGTTTAAAGGAACATCTGGGGTAGTCATTAAAACAATTGCTAAACCTCAGCTTCTGTCTATGACTATTGATTCACATAATAATTATTTCTCTAATCCAAACATATGGGAAAGTGTAAGGGTAATACATTCTGTGCTAGATGTATCCCATCCAGGCCCCTGGGTACTTCTCCATGCTCTTCTAATATAATGCAAAGCCTCTCTCCATCTTTTTAAAATGTAATTGTCAACACTCTTTTACTGCCACTGCAGACAATGTTATCTAAAGAATGCCCAGTAGTGGAAATAAATTAGTATCCACTGAATACACAGTAGAAACAAGGACACAATAAACATCTATTATGTTCTCAGTAATTAGGTGACTTGCATTTGTCTCTAAATGCTGCACTACCTGAATAACAGCATGTATAAAGGAGACAATAAAGTTAAAACCTTAAAGGGGTTGTCTCCTACATTGATTCATCTTACCTCAGTCCTGTTTTCTTGGTTTCACTTTGAATTCAGGGGTGTGTTTACTGGCTTCCACTAGGCTGCAGTAGAAACCCAGGTCTGTAGCTATAGCGCCCAGTGCTGGCAGCCTATCAGGAGGGGAGGAAACAGGTCTGTAGCTATAGCGACCTGAGAAGCTGGATGCAAGTCCATATAAGAGGGGTTTTCTAGGAATAGGTAGGACAATTTTAATGGACATATATTGCAAAGTGACTTGTTTTTGCAAGATCTTTAACATAAAAAGGAATCCATGCAGTGAGACAACCCCTTTCACACTTTCCATAAATTTCTGGGTCCTCCATTGATATGGATATATTTTTGATGAGAGGCTTTCCAGGACAAAAAACTTCAATTAAAGGGGCTGTTTAGTGGCAAAAAAAAGTATGTTCTAAATATATCTCTCCCACAGTTGGAAATTATTTGAAACGGGGAATAAATCCACTTACAGGAGATTCAAGGCACTCGGATTGATAATAGATCAAATGCCAGTATAGAGACTTGTACATTGGAGTTTTTGCCCAATTTATTGGCAATAATAAAAACAAATACTCTACGCGTTTCCCGTGCTACACATGGCGTGCTTCCTCAGGAAGTTAGGAATTATGTGATGTAACGTCACTGTACTTTCTGTGGGCTTACTGCAATTCTGTATCAGCTACACAGGAAACATCTATTTTGAGAGCAGGTGAACTGAGGGGATTGGGTTTATTTAGGGCAGCCTTTTAAACTACACCAAATTAGTCCTGCCTCTTGAGGCTTTCAACAAGGAGTAGGAAATAAGGGCTGTGCATTGAAACTTGGGAGATTTGGAGGAAGGACAATAGATAAAGTTCAGCAAAGGATCCTGGGCCTTGTAGTTTTACAGGATTAAGGTTAATAGCTTTCAAACAGAGAACTGCTGCTCAACTACAGAAGAGCAAGGCCATATACAGCACAGAAAAAAACCCAAATTAGCACAGAAAACATCAAGTTTCCAATTTGAGAACTAATGGTAGTTTTTTTTTTTTTTAATTTTCTGGGTAAGAGGATATTCATTATATTATAAAGTATAGGCAGTCCCTGGGTTATGAACGGGTTAGGGACTGTAGGTTTGTTCTCAAGTTGAATTTGTGTTTAAATCAGAACAGGTATGTTTATTAAATGTAACTCCAGCACAAGCAATTTTCTCGCTTTGGATACTGAAGGGAAGGGTTTTTACATTTGTTTTGCTGTCTGTGCCCCTGTTAAGAAGATTTCACTGTGTGCTGCTGTGGCATGCTGGAACTTGTCGTTCCACAGCTACTATCTGCTGTGGAACATGGAACTACAAGTGCCAGCATGCCCCATAAGTCTCCGTTTGTAACTAGGGGACAGATGTAAGTCGGAACGGTGTAAGTCGGGGACAGCCTGTATATTAAATATTTTAAGATCCAACTGCCCCATGAAAGAATTAGCCATTATCTTCCTGGTGGTCATAACTCTGAAATCCAAAAATTATACTCTAAACCAAAGTTTAGTTTGCTTTATATAGGAATTTGGCAACACTTTCTGTCTAACATGACCTGTTTTTTAGGCCATGAGGGACACTGTCATACAGGATCTAATTATACTAATGTAAGCCCTGAAAGGTTAACTATACCAGCTGTTTACACTAAGAATACACAAGCACTGTGTAAAACAAAGGGAGATGTTTTTAATTTACACAGATATCTGTATTCTCTAGCGTTGTAACTATGTTTGATGTTGCATAAAGTACTCATATTTGTTATTTATATACTCTACATGAGAAAGGATTTGTGCTGATTGAAGAGTTAGTCCAAGAGTTACCAATAAAAAACAACCACCAGTTAAATACCCTGATACGGCAGCACCTATGGTCCAGTTTTCCAGAGTAATTACACTGCATACAACTAATTTCTGGTATCAGAGCTAATGCTGGCATTTACTGTATGGCATGAGTAGTGTTGCCACCCTTTTCATCAGAAAATGCCAGTCTGGTTTTCACAGGTGAAAAAGGTGATGTGTTTATGGGAGCTTGGTTTCACAAAAAAGTGTAATTTGTAGTTTGATTTTGGAAGGTATTTGTTGTACAATAGGAATTGTTGTGTTTTTCAAATCTACGTACTAAGGTAGAGAACATTTAGAACTTACAGTACGGTAACACCATAAATATAGTAACTGGCATAATAAAGTTCACTTGTTGTTTTAAATACAGGATGAATTACTGCATTGCCTCTCAATGCCTTCTCCCATTATGAAAAATATTATATTTATTAAATACTAGCTTTTCCATGCACCCCAAAATGATATCTGACATAATCAACAAATTTGTTTACAAGAAATACAAAACAATTAAGTAAAGATTTATTTTAAATTAAAAGTACAGGGAGAGAAACGCAGAAAGAGAGAG
Source organism: Phyllomedusa bahiana (assembly GCA_025379985.1). NCBI lineage: Eukaryota > Metazoa > Chordata > Amphibia > Anura > Hylidae > Phyllomedusa > Phyllomedusa bahiana. The sequence continues at coordinate 3,983 of JAODAL010014658.1, forward strand.
AGAGAGAGAGAGAGAGAGAGAGAGAGGTTATAATATGTGTTCTTCATGTGGAACTCCATTCCAACATGGGTTTATGGAAGATCGGTCATATCAAACTACTGTAACCTCATCAGCTTCTATGAGGTGGTTGGTTCTAGACTGGATCGGGTTGAGACATTAGATGTCATATAAAGTGCCAAGCAAAAGGGTAGCAATGTTTTGAACATTTGACTATCAGGCTCCACATCTCTACATCCACTACAGGTTTGAACGTGAGACTACCATCATTGTATAGATAATCATTTTGGCTATCTCATACATAAATTTGACTTGCATCTCTTTAGCATATGCTTAGTTATACAGATTCTTGTCATGTATCTGCATTGTTACTGTTTTGCTCCTAAAAATCTAGAGTTCAAGTTTTATTATTTTGTTAGCATTTTGTAAATCCACCTTTGGCATTCAACACTGCCTGAATCCTCCTGGGAATGCTCTCAATCAGATTTAAGCATGGTTCAGCTAAAATCTGATCTCATGTCTCTTCTACACATTCCAAGAGTTAGTGAACACTGGTCGGCTCACTTGGGTATGAATACAGCATTTTCTTCAACTCTATCCACATGTGTTCAGTTGGGTTGAGGTCTACTTCATCATCATTGAACCATTTCTTCACCAATCTTGACATATGCTTTGGGTCCTTGGCCTGCTGGAACATTATGTCGTCCTTTTAATACCCATAGTACTTTAGTACTCATTTACATATAGCTTAAGACTATTAAGACCACCATAAATCCTGGTCAAGTATGTAATGCTTTTAGCTATGAAAAATCATCAGGCTTCTCCACCAAACCTGACAGTTCTTTTAATCTCTCGATCCATTAGCCCCCTTTTCCCTTGATTCTTCCAGACAAAGTCTTTTGACTTTTGGTTAAATGCTTCAATTTACCTGTTTCCAAACTACTACAGTCCACTTTTTGCACTTTTTTGTAAACTGGAGCCAATGCTTCTTATGATGATATTGAAGTCGAGGCATCTTCACCTTTTTTTTGGACACCAATCCAGACTTGTGTAATGCGTGTTACATGGTGCTTGCATAGACATCTGTGATTCCCTATTACGAAGCATACAAGCCACGTCCACCTGCCATGTTTGTCATGCTAGAATTGATAGACCTTGTGATAAGTCTACTTTTGCATGGATGTCCACCTCTTGGCTTTGAAATGAATGGACAGACTTCATTTCATATTCTTCTATCAGTCATGGCAATTCAATTTGACTATTTTCTTGGCCAAGAGACCACTATCGATGAGCAGGATGATGCAGCTTCTCTTTTCTTGGGAAATCTTTTTCATGACTGTTCCTCGATTCTAACTAGTGACCTTTTTCTTGGGAATCAACCTAAAAACACACAAAGCTATTAGGGAATGTTAAAATAGATGGTACGTTGTAGTATACAAGTAGAAAAAGATAGTTCAACCACCAGGAATATAAGTAAGCAGATGCTAAATAGTTGCAGGTCAAATTTATGTGTGATATAGCCAAGATGATTGTCTATAAAATGATGGAAAAAAGGATTTAAAAAAGCGTAGTGGATGGGAGAAATGAAGCTGAAAGTCAAAAGGGTTTGTAAAAAAAAAAAAACTGTTACTTTTTGTTGCACTATCTAGATTTTTCTAAAAAATTTGTACTGTGCCCCCATAAAAGGTTGGTAATAAAATGAGAATGCTTGGATGGGGGAAAATGTTTTCAAAGTGGGTAAGTAATTGATCAGTGATAGAAAATAAAGGGTGGTAATTAATGGTACATCTCGACCCGGGGGGTTCTTTTAGTGGGGGTTCACAGGGGTTATATTGGGGTCTATTCTCTTTAATATAAATTCTTATTGCCTCATAAGGTTCACAGTGAATATTTAAAATTGCAGATGATACTAAAACTCTGTAAGTTTCAAAACTTAAAGGTTTTTTTTATTACAAAAGGATTGGATAGTTGGAGGTTGGAAGAGGAAAATGGCAGATGAGGGGTTAACAAGTAAAAGCAAGGTTATGCACATGGGAAAGGAAAAAATTTAATTCCAGATTACTTGTTAAATGGAAAAAAAGCTAGGGAAAAAATGACAAGAAGAAGGACTGGAGAATTTCCCAGTGAAAAACAAAAATTAATTTTTAGCCAACAATATCCGACAGCTACTCTGAAAACAAATAGGATCATGGGGTGTATTAAAAAGTTCATAGATACACAAGAAGAAAACATTATTTTCCCATTATACAAGTCACTGGTTAGACCAACATGGGAAAATTGTGTACGTTTTGTTACCAGTTTACAGAAAGAATTGTAGAGATTGAAGGTTCAAAAGCGACATGAAAATAATAAAAAAAGGGCTGGGGACTACAATACCGAAAGATAGCAAAAAATTAAGGTTACTTTTTTTAGAAAAAGATGGCTTCAGGGGGAACATAAAAAATTGTTTTAAATATATCAAAGGTTCAAATAGAGATCTCTCCCAAGACCTATTTACACCCAGGATTTTATCTAGAACAAGGGGGCATCCTCTACGCCAAGAGGAAAAAAGGTTTCTACATGAACATAGAAAGGGATTCTTTACTGTAAGAGCAGTAAGACTGTGGAACTCTCTGCTAGAAGAACTTGTCATGGTGACTTCACTAAGTTCAAAAAAGGTCTGGATGCATTTCTAGGGCATAATAACAAATTATAGTGACTAGGATTCTGGAGAAGGGTCATTGATCCAGGAATTTATTCTGATTGTCAGATTGGAGTTGGGAAGGATTTTTTTCCCTAAAATGAGGAAAATTGGCTTCTATCTCATTCGGGTTTTTGTCTTTTTCTGGATCAACACTATAGCACAAAAGACTGAACTGGTTGGAAGCCTCGTTTTTCGGCCTTACAAACTATGGGTGATAGAGATGGGCGAATTTCTCGAAATTCGGTTGGCTCACTTCGCCGAATTTCCCAACAAAAATAACTTCGTTCTGAATTACTTCGGGATGAATCACGTTAAAAAACAGCTATTTCCAGGCTGCACACAGCCTGCAGGGTGCTGTGGAACGTTGTGCCATGCTTAAATATGCAGAGGGAGCTTGGTTTGGTCTTCATACAATGTTGTGTTTTAGTATGACACGCACATGACTGCCGCCGCTCTTAGAATCGCTTCACTATAAAATTCCCTGGGCACTTAAGAGGGCAAAACTGACCAAAAAACTGAAGGGGGAATGTAGCCTGATAAAGTCATGGCAGCGACAGCTGGAAAAAAAACAAGCTGAGGGCTCAGGTGGCAACATCAGTGACAGAGTGTGGAGGTGATGGCAGCAGCCACAGCAGCATGAGGTCAGAGAGTGGCACAATGACATTCTGGAGGTGGCAAAAACCGGAGTAGGCCACAGAGTGGCACAATGACACAGTGTGGAGTTGACGGCATCAACAGCAGCAGCAGCATGAGGTCAGACAGTGGCACAATGACATTCTAGAGGTGGCAAAAAAAGGAGTAGGCCACAGAGTGGCACAATGACACAGTGTGTAGGTCATGGCAGCAGCCACAGCAGCAGCATGAGGTCAGACAGTGGCACAATGACACAGTGTGTAGGTCACGGCAGCAGCAGCATGAGGTCAGACAGTGGCACAATGACACAGTGTGTAGGTCATGGCAGCAGCAGCATGAGGTCAGACAGTGGCACAATGACATTCTGGAGGTGGCAAAAACAGGAGTAGGCCACAGTGTGGGACAATGACACAGTGTGTAGGTCACGGCAGCAGCCACAGCAGCAGCATGAGGTCAGACAGTGGCACAATGACACAGTGTGTAGGTCACGGCAGCAGCCACAGCAGCAGCATGAGGTCAGAGAGTGGCACAATGACACAGTGTGTAGGTCACGGCAGCAGCCACAGCAGCAGCATGAGGTCAGACAGTGGCACAATGACACAGTGTGGAGGTCACGGCAGCAGCAGCATGAGGTCAGACAGTGGCACAATGACATTCTGGAGGTGGCAAAACAGTAGTAGGCCACAGAGTGGCACAATGACAGAGAGTGGAGGTGACGGCGGCAGGAGCAACAGCTTGAGGTCAGAGAGTGGCACAATGATACAGTGTGGATGTTATGGCACCAGCAACAACATCAGCATGAGGTCAGACAGTGGCACATGAAAAGAGTGTGGAGGTGGGTGGCAATCCCAGTCCCTGGTAAAGATGGTTGGTGGCAAATGGAGAAACTGTCAGCAGATGTGTGGCATCAGGCGGGTGGCGCATCAGAATAGTGACTGAGGCAGGTAGTTTGAACCAGACTAATTTCTCACAGTTTGGGGAGGGTCATGGCTGATGTAGTCTGATGCCTAAGGCATTGGTGTGTGGAAAATCCTGGCCGATCCACGCCTGATTCATTTGACAAAGGTCAGTCGTTCCACATTTCCCGTGGACAAGTGGTTTCTCCTTGGGGTAACGATGGCCCCCGCTGCATTGAACACTCACACTGATGCCACACTACTGGCCGGGCAGGACAGCTTCTCCACTGCAAACTCGGCAAGTTGCGGCCACACATCCAGTTTGGCTGCCCAAAGTAGTCAGCGAATCTTCTAACTGGGGTGGCAGAGTGCTGTCCAAGTGGGCCCACCACCTGTTGGTTCAGGGTCTGCTCCAGGTCTGTTGCTGCTGCTTTCTGGCGACTGCCCTCCTCACTAGGCGGGTTTAAGAAAGGGTGCTCATCAGTGACTCCAGACTTAGGTTGCTGCTGATGGAGCTGGTACTGCTACGACCACCCCCAACTTACCCCAGCAGCCACGGCAGTAGTATGTGAGCACTGAAGAGCCCCCCGGTCAGACCTGTCAGAGGAGGGACGATGCCTCACATAGGCAGCGGCCAACTGACTACGGAGTATTTCCATATAGTATTAGAGTTTGTCCTCCCTCTCAATAGCTGGAAAAAAGGCACCCATTTTGGACCGGTAGCGAGGGTACAATAGGGGGAGAGCCAGGGAAGTCATCCCTTGCCGGATGCTGACTATTCGGCTGTCACTAGCCAGGCAAGTCAGCATGCTGCGAGCCATTGCACAAGTGACTCCGAGGGGCTCCCTTTCCTCCATCTCCACGGTATACTGCCACGGTGCTTGCGGGTCATTTTGCCTCGTTTCCTCATCTCCATCTACCTCCTCAGCTGCTCCTGCTCCTTTCCCCTCTTGTCACCTGGGTAGAAAATCCACTCATTTTTACCAGACAATGCTTCTTTTCCAATGTCCTCCCCCCTCCTCCTCCATTTCAGTCCCCACCGGACTCATGTGGCCGCCGAGATTGTAGTCGCCCCCGTCTCCAGTCCCCTGCCCAGACAGATTTTTCGAATCTGTTTCCATGACATGAAGCAGTGGAATGACGTTATTTATCCCGTAGTCCTGGCGACTTTACAAATTAACGTGGCCTTCTCGAATGGCCTCAACAACCGGCAAGGGGTCAAACATGAGCTGCCACTGGCTGACATCAAAGTTAACACAGGGGAGTACTCTGTCTGCCCAGATCATCAAAAAATCGTTAATGGCCTTTCTTTTTCATATCAGTCGGTCCAACATGTGCAGGCTGGAATTCCAACGGGTGGAAACCATCGCATATCAGATTGTGTTGGGGGAGGGCCGTTCTGCCACTGAACTCGAGGAGGGTGTTCCTGGGGTTTGTAGGGAAAGGATGAAGTGCCTGCACAGTTTTCCCGGCCATTTTCAGAATCTTCTGAAGATCAGTGGAAGACTTCAGGAAACTTTTCACAAACAGATTGAATACGTGAGCCATGCAGGGCGCATGGACCATCCCTCCTCGGTGCAGCGCGGACACCATGTTTCCCCCATTGTTCCGTCACAATGGTTCCGATTTGCAGTTGGCGCGGGAAGAAAGACACACATCGATTTATTGTTGCATGACGCGGAGCAGTTCCTCCCCTGTTTGACTTCGTTTGCCGAGGCAAGCCAGGTGTAGAACTGCGTGACCCCGCTGTGCCCTATCATGTGGTATGATGGAGCAGTACTTGTGGAGGCTGAGATGGTGGTGGTGGTGGAGGAGGAGGAGGCGGACATTGGCGTAGGAGCCGCAGTTTGACAACGTTGAGGAAGGGAAAACGGCGTTTCTGTCCAAGTTGTTGGGGTGCCCGGCCCGGAAGACATTCAACCAGTGGGACGTAAAGGACATGTACTGGCCCTGACCGTAGTTACAGCTCCAGGCGTCCACACTGCCGTGCACCTTGGAACAAACCGATAAGCTCAAGGACTGGCCACCTTCTGTTCTACATATTTATGAAGTGCTGGCACTCCCCTTTTGGAAAAGAAATTACGGCTTGGAACTCTCCATCTCGGCTCGGCACAAGCCAATTAGTTCTCTGAACGGTGCAGAGTCACCATGTGGAAAGGGAGGGACTGCAGCACCCAACAATTTTGGACAGGATTATGGTCAGCCTTCTGCACCTTAGAATGGTTGGACGCTACTCTTGTCTCTTTGCAATCGCCTCGCTGAACGAATGCTGGGCGCCATGTGTAGCGAGGAGCAGGAGCATCTGGCCCGGGAGATGATGTCAAAGAGAAAACAGCTCCCTTCTACAGGGCGGTTTGGAGTTTTTGACTTGTTGCAATGGCATGTGTGCCACTGGGCGCTGCGGGCTGCTGTGTTGCTGCGGCGGCAGGAGGGTTTCCACCACATCTGAGCCAGTTTTTTTCAGGACACCGGATGGTGCGCTGATGTGTAGCTCCCTGGCCACGCTTCACTTTCTGCCTACAGATTTCTAATATACCCATATTCGGCTCCTCCGGTGTCTTAGCAAAGACCTGGCCCCACCGCCGAGTATGGATTTACCGCCAATGCTCAGCACTGAGTGGGCTACTGCCGCCCCTGCCCCGCTGAGCCCTGTTTGGGGCTACTTTCTTGGACCTGCGAAGCGGGTTTTTTACCCATTTGCCGCCCTTTGGCCCCCCAAACCCTCACACTGTGCTTCCTTTTGAAATCACGGGGGGAACTCGATCACTTGCTGGGGTTTCGCCCCGGTGCCCGATGCGTAAGCTGACGCCCTTTCTCATGACTTGATGAAGCCCCCCTTTCCTCAAACCCCGGTCCAGAGTGCGGGGGTTTCATCATTTATCTATTTGGTTTTTTCATCGTAACTTTCTGTCCCCCATCACCGGTTTGGTAAAGCAGGGCTGACCCCTCACAACATGGGGCCTCCCCCGGCCCCCTCTTTAACCCTTTTATTTCTTTGCCCCGCTTTCAAGAAGAGGGGATATTGGCCCCCCATTTTTTTGCTGCCAAGTAGCTTTCTGACTGCCCCTTTCCCCAAGTTGTTTCATCCTCACTATATAAATGGCGCTGAGCCCAAACCCCATTTGGGAGATCTTTTGGCTGAAAGGGGAACCGGATGGGACAGAGGCGGGTTGAGGAACAGGTGTGGGGGCCCCTGAACCCCCTCCCGGGCCCCTGCCAAATTAAGGGTTGTGTTTTGACGTTCCCCCGGGGACTTTGATTGGGGTTGCAGTTCTATTGGGGGTTTGGGAGACCCAGGAAAACCAATCAAGGAAACCATTTGGTTGCCCGAACAACAAAACGGGGGGTAGTGACCAGCGGCAGTTGTGGCCTTTACCGGGGTGACCCCTGTGCGACGTCCCCCTTTCTGTTGCTCACCTGGGCCCCGGGAAAGTTTGTTTCCCCTTTCCCTCGCGGTTTAAGAGCCGCCACCCCCTTGTCTGGGCATTTTTTTTTTTGTTCAAAAAGGGAAAAATGTTTTTATAAAGATTTGTATATGAAAAACATTTCCCTGTATTTGACTCCAAAAGAACCAAAATAACAAGCCTTTTGGGAAACCCTTGGGTATAAATTGCCTTCCCAAAATGGGGGAGGAAAAAAATTTATTTGTAAGTGCCCTTTTAAAAAAATCTGTGTATTTTTTCTGAATATAAAAGCAAAAAACAGGCTTTTAAATTAAAAAAAAAACCCCCCCCCCCCCCTTTCCAAAAAAAAAAATGAATTATGACAGAATTTCTTTGTGGCTTTAAAAAAAAGTTTTTTTTACGAGTACAACTGCAGAAAAAAACGGCTTAATTTAAACCCTGGTTTTAAATTGCCAAAAGAATTGGGGCAACCAAAAACACGAGCTTTTTTAACGTGTTAAAAATTTCCTTTTTTTCTACCCCTACCCAAAGAAAAAATTGTAATTTTCCTTCGCTTGTGAATTTGGGCAGGGAAAAATGTATTTTTTGGGGGGTGAAAGACGGGTTTTTTTTTAAATCCCACAGTAGAAAAAAAGCTTTTAAATTTAACCCCGGAAGTAAATTGCGCCCAAAAAATTGGGGCAACCACAAAAATGGAGCTTTGTAGCGTTTTACCCAAATTTTTGTTTTTTTCCTACGCTACAAAAACAAGAGAAAAAATTGTAAAATTTAAACCCTTTGCTTGTGAATTAGGCTTCAGGAAAAAAAAGTAAATTTTTTGGGGGGAAGCGTTTTTTTTGGCACCACAGCCGAAAAAACAAAGCTTTTAAATTTTAACCCCCGGAAGTAAATTGGGGCAAAAAAAATTTTAGCAGCCAAAAAATAAAAGCTTTGTAGCGGTTACCAATGGCGGATTTTTTTAAAGCTAACAAACAAAAAAAAATTGTTAAAAATTTCCTTTTTCCTTTTGAATTAGGGTACAGGAAAAATTTATTTTTTGGCGGTTTAAAAAAAAAATGGTTTTTTGGAGTACCAGAGCAAAAAACAACGCTTAATTAACCCCGTATGTAAATTCGCAAAAGAATTGGCAGCCAAAAAGGAAGGGGTATTTGTTTTGCAAAAACTCTGTTTTTTTAAATGAATACAACAGGAACTGGCTAGATCCCCCTTGGATATTCAATGTGCTGTGAGCAGATGCTTAAAAATTTAAAGCAGCGCAGTGGACGCACACTGGATTCATACCCAATTTCCTCAAAAAATCAGAAATGAACTTTTAAGGAAGCATTTTTGAACAAGCTAGACCCCCCACAAAATCGCTGTATAAAAATCAGTTTTCATAAGAGTATTACAACAGCCGGGGCAGCACTTCCCCTAGTCATACAGTAGAGGAGGTGAGCTCCGTGTCACCCCCGACTTATATAGTGCGGTGCTCACAGAATCCCGCCGGTCTCTGATGGTTTTCATCTCTGCACAGTCATGCGGATAGGCCCTTCTTCCCCCCGGTTTCTTTTCCCCTGTAACGCCATGTGCTCGAGACTTTTATAATAAAAAGCACACTTCGTTCACCCGAAGCCCCCCCAAACTGATTTTCGTTCAAAAACCGGGGTTTTTCTAATTTAAAAAAAAACGAATTCCCTTCTTTGAATCAATTTTGCCCATCGCTAATGGGCGCATGTATGAATTCCCACGCGGGCGCATTTTTCCCGCCAGTTTTCCGGTGCATTTGCGCCCTCATGTTTTGGGGCCCGAGGTGCGCTCTACAGCGGTGTAAAGTCCGCCGTGCCTCGTCAGTGTGTAGGCCCAGTGCGGGACTAGGGCAGTGCGGGACTGCGTCTAGATTCGCCCCCGACGTAGTCGCTAAACATGCCGTGTAAAGTCTGCCGCCCTCGCCAGTTGTGGGGCGCAGTGCGGGACTGCGCCTCACATTATTCCGTTCGAGATAGGCTGGAAAAAAAGGGAAATCATCAAAAATTTTCCGTGGGAGTATGAAACAAAAAATTGCCTTTTAAAGCCTAAAACATTCTTGAAAAAGAGCTCAAACCTACTAAAAAAATACATAAATAAAAACCATTTCCAAAAAAATAGAACGGGCAAGATCGGGAATTTGGATATTGAAAAAATTGCTGGGGAAAACAGTAATTCAAATTTGTAAGCTTTTCATTGGTGGGAGAAACCAGCCAATCAAAATGGGGCGGCAGTGACCCATTAAAACCTATAGAAAATATTTTACCAATCAAATCAAAGGGGAAAAATTCAAAATCGTAAAAAAGCAAAAAGACTTATTGGTTGAGCTAGGGGGCTTGGCTATCCCGGCCCCAAACAGAAGCAGTATTGTCCATTTAGTCTAGGAGAGATTGGGGGGGGCAATGAATTAACCTCTCAGGTGTGGGAGGAGATGTTTAAAAAATAATTTTTATTAGGTGAAAATATTAACTGAAAAGACTGAAAACCTTCTATAAAAAATTTCAAACAAATCCCTAAAAGGCGAGGCCCGGGGTACAAGGATTGCGATACAGAGAATGCCGGGGGAAAAACAGTAATTAAATTGTTTTTTGTTTTTCATTGGTCGCAGAAAAAGGCCAATCGAATAGGACGATATTAATATTTATAAGCTATGGGAAATTTGACCAATCAAATTTCAAAGGGGCCCGGACATTCAAAATACGTAAAAATGCAGAAAAGAGTGATTGGGTTTGAGCTGGGGGGCTGGCTTCCCGGCCCTCAAGCGCAAGCTACTTTTTCCCCTTGTAGTCTATGGGCCCGATCGGGGGGAAAGAAATCTCACCCCCAGCGCCCCTGTGGCAGGGGTATGAAAAAAAAATCATTTTTATTAGGTGTAAAAAAAATCGAAAAAAAAGCTGAAAACCCGTGTAAGCAAAACCGCAGGAAAAAAAAGTGGTGGAAGGTAGTCCCCCGTATTTTGTGCAGAGGGAAAGGGAAATTCCGGGGTGTCGGGGGGCCCGAACCTTTGGGCAGCCCGGGGTTTCCCCAAAAGGGAGAATGGCAGCAAGAGAACTGCATATGGGGCCCCCAAGGAACCGGATCTTGGTGGGGGAAAAACCGTAGAGATAGGGAACATAGGTTACGTTGGGGGTGTGTTTTTTAGCATACTGCTGTGCAGCTTTTGGGCTGCTTTTTTGAACGGTTACGTGGGGGGAGGCCGTTCACCCCTCCGGTTTTCCCGGTTTACCCCTATCCCAAGCCTTTTTAAACCTTGCAGGAAGAGACCCGGGGGGGAGAGAGTTAACCTGGTGCTCAAGGAATGTTGGAATTTACTTGTCTCCAGAGAGTGCTGAGCGGGAAAGAGTAGGAGTCTGCTACGGACCCCTGAAACAGACCTGTGGGTCCCCTAAAAAAAGGAAGTCACCAGCCCACGGTGGAGTACATGTTTGGTTTATTTTTTGATGCTGGGCTTTACCTTTGATTTGCTGCGTGGGTTTAACGGCTGAAGTAAGCCTGCTGCAATAGACTTTATGTTATTACTGCGTTTGTTTTTGCCCGGGGGAAAATAAAACCCTATATTTTTGTTGGCAACCTACCCGCTTGTGCCTGCCTCTGTGACCGCTAGTCCCCACACCTTCTATAAACATAAATCAATCAAATCCCTAACAACGCGTTTATTGCCGAGACCGGCGCTACATCATGAATTGGGATATAGAGAATTGCCGGGAAATACAGTAATTCAAATTTGTTTAACTCTTCTAAAGGGGCGGCAAAAGCAGCCAATCAGAATAGGATGGGAACAGGAACCAAAAATAAGCTATGGAGAATTTGGGACCAATCAAATAAAAAGGGGACAGTTCAAAATAATTTAAAAAAAGCAAAAAGACTGATTTTTTAAAGCCAGGCGGCAGATTTTGAACCACCAATCATATTTATTTGGGGTTCTAATTGAATGGAAAAAGAAGGCGGGGAAGAAGGGGGCCCTACAAGTTAAATTACTGTCTTTGTAATAACTTTGCCCCCCTTTTCCCCCGACCCCGATCGTACAGCCTGGGATTTTTCGACCCATACGCGCCCGGGCCCAACGCCTAAAAACCCCCCACCCCCCAACCGGGGGCCCCCCCCCTTTGCATCCCCACTTTAAACCCCCTTCACGACCTTGGCCGAATCCAACGTCCAGGCCCTTTTGGGGGGTTTCACGAAACCGGGAACGTATGGTTTAACCCCCAGGGGGATCGCGCGAACTCAAAGCAGATTTTCGCGCATCCCGCGGGGTTCACCCTGTATATTACAGCGACATCCCGCAGGTCGGGCCCCGCCCCGCGGATCGCCCCCGGGGGGGGGGGGCCGGGAAACCCCCAAAATTTATCGGACAAAGGGGCCCCCAATAATTAAAAAGACGCGGGAAAGGAGATCGCTCCCCCCGGCCCCTTTCCGGCGGCAGCAGCGCAGGGATGGGGTTATTCCTTGCACTCCCCCCCCTTTTGACAACAGCACGGAAGGCAGAAATCCCTTTTCCGGGTTTCAAAATTACTTTCACGACCCCCCGGGCCCCGTCCCCCGGTGGGCATGACCCTCATCGGGGACTGACATTTACCATAAACCATCAAAAGCAACAAGCAATGAAACTAAATTCCTTTTGAATGGGGAGATCTAAAGATCTCTCTTTTAAAAATCCCCTAGGGGAAAAGTAAAAAAAATAACTTTGAAAAAGTAAAAAAAAAGTAAAAAACTGTAAAACACAAACACAAAAAATAAAAAAAAAAATACGTACACCCCCCCTTTTTCCCCCTTTAAAACGCCAATCCCCCCCCCAAAAATGATCAAAAAAAAATTAAAAGAAACCCAAAATTTTTGGTATCAGCCGCTTGCGTAAGGGACCTCCCTTTAATAAATCTGCCCCATGTTAATTAACCCAACGGAGAACCTGTAAAAAAAAAACCCAAAAAAACCCAATCACAGAATTAAATTATTTTTAATCCCTTTCAGCAAAATAAAATGGAAAAAAAAAGCGACCCAAAAACCCCTAGAAATGCCAAAGTTGTCCCAATTTAAAACGCATTTTCATCCCGAAAAAAAAAAAGTCCTAAATAACAGCTCTGTATACGGAAAAATAAAAAAAAAAAAGGGTTTTCTCAGAAGATAGCGATGCATAAAAATTTTTTTTACACACTAAAAACATTTTTTCCCTTTTTAAAAATTTGGGTGCTTCAGTTTTAAAAAAAACTATATAAATGGGGTATCACCAAAAAACGAAAGCGACCCAAAAAAAAAAAGCTAATTTAAACACGGATCCCGCAGGTGACCCCCTTTTAAAAAATAAAAATAAAAAACACTACGGGTTTTGCAGTTTTTTTCTTTCCCCCGGCCCTCCAAAAAAGGTTTTTAAAAGCGATAAAAAAGGGCCTTTTTCCCCCCAAAACTGATACTAATAAAAACGTCAACTCACCCTTGGGAAAAAAAAAAAGCCCCCTACACAGCCCCCAAGCACAAAAAAATGTAAAAATTTAAATGGCTCCCGGACTATGGCATGAAAAAAACGAAAATTTTCCGGGTTGAATAAAATATTTTTATTTTTAAAAAGCAAAAAACCCTAAAAAAATTAAAAAATTGGGGTATCGGGGGTAACCCGTATTGACCTGCGAGAAAAGCTACCTTGCCCCATAAAACCGAACAGTGACCCTAAAAAAAAAAAAAAAAAAAACACTACCAAATTGCTGAAATTTTGTTCAAAAAAACTTCACAAAAAACCTTTAATAAAAAGTGAAAAAGGCATCATATGCACCCAAAAATTAACCAAAAAAAAACTTAAAACTAAACCGCAAAAAAAAACCCCATACCCCAGCTCTGCACAAAAGCAAAAAAAAAAATTTTTTATGGGGTCAAATGGGGACAAAAATAAAAACGCAATTTTTTTATAGACGTATTTCACTGTGAAAAAAAGAAAAAAAACAGAAAAAACTATATAAAATCTATATCTTTGTAATTGTACCGCCCCCAAAAAGTAAATTTTATCCACATAATTTACACGCACGGCAATGCTGTAAAATTGAAACCCCAAAAAACAATGACCAAACCCGGGGCGTTTTTCCCCCAATTTTCCCTTTGGGCCCCAATGCAAAAAAAAAAAACTAGGGGAAACACCTGTGCACCCAAAAATTGCCCCATACCCCCCTAAAAGAGATCCCTAAATGGGTTTTGAACCCAAAAAGGGGGCCCGACTTCGGGAAAGGGTTTTTCGCCTGTTCGGGCAACTTTGGGGTTTTTGAAAAATGCGACAGGCCCCACCAAAATCGGGCTTCCAAAAACCCAAATAGTTTCTCCCCCCTTAAAAACGCCCTCCCATGCCCCAAAAAAGCAGTTTACACCACATTTTGGGAAATTGCCGAACTTGGAAAAATTGCTTAACAAAGTTTTAGTTTTTTTTTTTTTTTTCCCCGGAATTTTCCCTTTTATATAGAAACATTTTTAACAAAAAATTCAAATTAATTTGGAAAAAAAAGTTTTTTAAATTTTCCCCCACCTTAATGCTAAAAAAAATTTTGAAATCACCTTTGGGGTTTTAAAATTTCTCAGTGGGGGACCCCTGGATATATTCCTTAAGGGGTTTAATTCCCCAAAATGGGTTCCCATTTAAAGGGGGTTTTTTTAAGTTTTTTTGCCCCCTTAGGTGTGTCCCCCAAACCCCAAATGGCGCCCAAATAAAAAACGGGATTTTAAAATTAGACCCCAGAGTATAGTAGGGGCTCCTTTTATTTTGGGGCTTTTTGGGGGAGCCAAAAAATGCACTAGGGGCCCCATAAAAAGGGGTAAACTCTAAAAACTGCAGACCTGGGGGGAAAAAATATTAAGTTTTCATTTACCAAAACCCTTTTCTGTAAATTTCCCGTTTAATAATTTGGGTAAATATTTTTAAAAAACCGCAAAAAAAGGAAATTTGAAATTTCAAACCCCCACTTTGCTTTAATTTCTGTAAATAATTTTAAAGGGGTTTAAAACAAATTCCTAAATAGTGTTGTAAATACGTTAAGGGGTTCCCAGTTTCTCAGATTTGGGGTCCCCTTATGGGGGTTTTTCTAAACATGCCCGCCCCTCAAAACCACTTTAGAACTGGGGGTGGGTCCCTAAAAAAATGTATATTGGAAAATTTTTTTTGAAAAAGTGAAAAAATTTACTACTAAATTTCTAAAACCCCCCCAATGCGTAAAAAAAAAAAAAGACATTTAAAAAAATGATCCAACCTATAAAAGGGGCATAAGGGGAGAAAGCTATTAAAAACTATTTTTGGGGAATAATTTTCGTCCCTTTCAAAGCAGAAATTTTGCAAACTTTCAAAATCGGGAAATTTTTTCCAAATTCATGAAAAATTTTTATATTTTTTCACAAACAAACAAGGGTTGTATTGGGGAAAAAAATTTTTTACCCAACTTTAAAAAAAAAAAAGTTTTCACAGAAAACAAAACTCGAAAAACAAGGGTATTTAAAAATGTCAAAAAGTTTTTTTCTCACATAAATTTAAAACCAATTTCAAAAAAAGGGCTTGGGGCAGGAAGGCCAAAACAGGCGGGTTCCCTTTAAGGGTTTTAAAGTGAGGCGCAGGCTGCGCTAACAAACGCATCCCTGCGTCCGAAAAGGGGGGTTCGGGGGGCCCGGGGAGGCCCCCCCAGGATACTCCCCGAAAACAGGCGTAAATTCCCCCTTTATACATGTCCCCCCTAAAGGGAACTAAAAATTTGGGTTTTCGATGTTTTTTGTCTGGGTTTTTTATGAGGTGGTCATGTTCAACCAATTAAAACATTTTTGTGTGACTGAGTACAATAAAACTATGTTTTTTTTTTTAATAAAAAAAAAAAATGAATTTTTTGATTTTTTAGATTATTGCTCCGATTTTTGTATATGTATAATTAAATCTTGGAGTACTCCTGTTACAGTGGTCTGAAAACATAGGGGCAAAAGTTTTTTTAGAAACTGAAAAATTTGTTTTTTGTAAACAATTTCAAAACTTTTTTTTTTTTTACAAAAAATAAAGATTAAGGGAAGAAAAATTAAAAAACATTGGCTGCAAACCTTAATGAATTCAGTTTTAGTTCAAAAAAAGGTAATGACTCTAATCTCCTAATTTGTATGGGGCATAACATTCATTACCCCCTTACAGAATTGTTTTGTTGGCCCCCAGCTGGTGTGCACCCACCTGTTGTCCAGTTGAATTGTCTATTTTAACTTCTCGCCTGTTGTGTCATGTTTAAACTGATGTTTAATGGGTGAAAGCCTGTCAGTGTTACTAATTACGATGATTCTTGTCTACTTTTATTTCTCGCCTGTTGTGTCCTTTTTAAACTGATATTTAATTGGTCAAAGCCTATCACTATTACTAATTACCAGAAAACAAAGTTCCCCCGGGCGTTGGTTTAAGTGGAAAAAAGTCCCGTTGTCAAAGCATCCACCCAAACCAACAAATGATTCGGGGCAACATTGTGGGTTTTTAAAAAATTTTGACCCTTTGGGATTGTGGGGCCTAGGGGTGTATTAGATGAGGGGGGTTGGAAAAAGGGGACAAATGCAGTAGGTTTCCTAAAGGGGGATGCCCGAAAGAAATTGTTGCATGTACAGTGGAGCATCAGACCTGTGTAAAGCTACTGAAGCTTTAGCTGATAGGCTTGATTAAGAAAATGAAAAAGGCTAGACCTGCACAAAGATGACAGAGAGGGAATCTGATCCCTTTTCACAGAGTAACTGCCCGGGCCCAACTAAAAGGCCTACCCTCCTAACAATAAAAAAGAACTGGGGTGAAAAAGGAAAAAAACTTTTAGAGCATTAACCCTTTACTTTTTAAAAACCTAAGTTTTAAAAAAGGGGTTTTTTCGTACAAAGATCATATTTTTAATGATGGGGGCAGTAAAAAAAAAGTACTTTTTTTCAATTGGTTTGCATTACCTAAATCACTTATATGCAGATTTTAAAATTTTTAAACTTTGTGTTTTAAAACCCAAAACCCGGGAGGCCCGGGGGGTCGGGGGGAAAAAACCCTTTTTCTGGATTGGCTGACTATAAAATTTATTCAGGGCCTGTTTTTGACAACCCCCCCAAGTGGGAAAACCCCCCACCCTCTGTTTCTGGTGATTGGGGGGTGCCTGGGACTTGGCTGCCTGCCCCTGTACGTTTGGGGAAAAAAAAAAATGAAACTAAGTGCCTTTTCTTGTTGTGGGTTGGGTTTTTGTCTGTATCATAAAGTCCTCTGAACTTCTCTATGCTTATTTTCCCAAAGGGTTATGTAAAGGGTTTGCTGATCTCTAGCTTTCTCAATCAAATCTTCCCCCCCATTTAACATAGCCTTATACAGTCTTCTCCCCCCATTAAAAAACAGCCCCCTGCAGTTTTTCCCCCCATCACCCAAATAACAAAAGCCTTATAAAAGTCTGCTCTTTTCCTCCTGCCCGATAAAAGAGGGGGGAGGAAGAGCATTCCTCACAATTTTTTTCATCATTTTAGGCTGTATGTTATAAAAATGTTTTACAAAAATGCAGGGTTTTCCTTTTGGGTTTAAAAAAGCTTGTTCAACCTAGGAATTTGGGGCTGACAGCTCTGGGGACAAGATAACCCCCTTGCAGTAGGTCTGAACCTTGACATCCTCTCCCTTCCACTTTCTCACCCCCAAAAAATTTATGATGTCACCAGAGAAACAGCTCTAGTCTGCGAAAGCGTGTGATGAGAAAGGGCCCCCCTTTTAAAAATTATTGATACTAACAAATTTTGAAATTTTTCAGCATCTTGTTTTGTTTAGGCACCCATGGTTTATTTCTTCTGTAAATTTAAAATTGAAAAGGGGTTTTTAAAAAACCTTTGCAACCAATGGACTCCAAAGTGAAGGCTGTTCAACAGTGGCCTACACCCCGAACAGTTAATGACCTACAGACTTTTGTAGACTTAATAGGATCTTACAGACGCTTCATCAAAGACTTCACCAAGTTAGCAACTCCACTATACATGATTCTCCAAGGAACACCACCTGAGAAAGCTAAGAAAAGAGTACTCTGATGGAATGGAAAACAGAATGGGTCTTTCGAGAGTTGAGGCGACTATTGACTATCACGCCAATTCTGGCATACGCAAATTATAACCTTCCATTTGTACTACAGACCAATGAAAGTTTGAAGGGACTGGGAGCTGTATTGGCTCAGCTATAGGTAGGTTGAGAAAGGGTGATCACTTATGCCAGCAGTACCTTAAAGGAGGGTGAAAACTATAGTTCATTCAAACTGAAACTCTTGGCATTAGTATGGGCTGTAACAGAAAAGTTTGCTGTCATTCTGATAGGAGCTGAGTTCCCACTGGTCACAATAACCCCTTAGTTAACCTAGATATAGCCAAATTAGGGGTCCTCAAACAGCATTGGATGGCAAGGCACAGAAAGTTAAACTTCAAAATGCGGTACTGGCCAGGGCAGGACAATGACATTGCAGATGTCCTATCAAGGTATCCACTTGAGCTGCCCAGTAACACTGGAGATGAAGAAAGGGGGGAATGTGTAACCAGAAAGTGAGCAACATCAGTTTAACAAAGGAAGGATCCGTGTGGATGGAGAGGGAGAGTCCCATCCCACAAGTGTGTGGCTGATGACAGACTGTTGTTTTGGGCTGTAGGCCTTGAATAGACTATTGTGGCATATTACTGTAAAAGCATCTGTAGTGCAAAGCTTCTTAAAAAGAAATAAGAAAAAAATCAGTAAACCTTTCAGTTTATTTGAAGAAACAAGTATGCCGACTTTTCCGTCTGCACATCTTTTTTGTGAGTTTGGATCATGTTACGTAAAATAATTTTAATCTACATACATATTTTTTGTACAGACAGGACTAGAAGATTTTAGCTGAGTGGACTTTTAAGTTTAAGTGGATGTTTAAGTTTGGTTCTTAGGTCCCATTGGTTCAAGTTGATCTTTTCCTCAGAGTCTCCAAGGTAAATATCAGAGCCAGAAGGGAGTTCAGTTATGTCTCTCTGTTTTTTGTTTTTTTTTTTTTTTTTGCTGTTCTAACACTAAGGTTGATAAGCTTAGCTCTTATGGAATACATGTTCAATAGATTTTTAATACACATCTCTTGAATATCTTTTCAAGTGATCAAGCCACATACAACACCAATTGCATCCCTCTAACCCCAGTATTGCACCTTTCTAGGTGATAAGGCCTTTATCTTGAGACTGTGGACGAAAGTAGTGCCCTTCAGCCACAATATTTAACACAGATTCTATGCCTCTTGGACACCCCGGCTATCTCCTGTGCTTCTCCCTAGACCCATTAAGTAGAACAAGAGAGCTCTCTTTCTCCTGTGGCCTAGACCACCTTTCTTACTGTGGCCTTTCCTGCATTCTTGTGTCACCAACCAGGCTTATGGTCTTTCATAATAAGCCCCTAGAGAGTTTTGGGACTGTGTAAATTTAGACTCCTTGGCATACATAATGGCAGAGAATTATACATTCCACAATTTCAGGCATTTGTGACTTCATCTATTCACAGCAAGAAGCTACCTACTGATACAGCAAATCTAAACATGATAGATAGTACAACATGATTTCATGCCACAAATTATCGCAACTTCTTCAATGCTTCTCAATGACCTTTGTTTTGAGATAAGAGCAGATGAAAAGCTGTCATATCACATTAAAGTTAAACTCTGCTACATCTGTACCATAGGAATCTACTCCATATTGAGCAAATGAACCCACACTTAATGCTATCCCCAGGGGTCAGTTGTACACCCTCCCTGCTGAACCCCAATTTATGAGGGACCTTTTCTACTTTGAGTCACTGCCTTCTATTTCTACAAGTCTGTATCTCTCTGTCTAAAATGCCATGTTAACAAATCTTGCATTAATTTTTTGGACCTACCTTAGTGTAGGTCTATCCAACAGAGCTCACAGTAACGCCATTACTGCTTTAGCTTTTCTTCACAGATATTGTCCCAATTGTCTCAAATATCTTTTTTCATATCATTAATTCTTATGTCAAATTCAACAGGGTCATCAACAATTCTTTTTATACATAGCAACTATAAGACTATAAGAAAAGATTGGAGTATTCATAGGATATTATTCCTGTCTGTATTCTTAACAAACCGATCAGTTTTTAATCTACCATCAAAGATATAAACTATTGTGTCTATAAATTGACATTGTGTCTATTATTTATTTTTTTTTGTAAGCAGGCGATTCCCTGGAAAATCTGTAGTTTGCCATTATTGATCATATTTCTCCTATGAAAAGTGGCAGCAGAGAAAGAATATTAAAACAACATGAATTTATTTGGATGAAGAGATTAAAGACTTTGGACTCTTCAGGTCTGGATGTTGATTTCTCCTTAAATGTATTTTTATAACATGGTAACTTGGTATTTGAAATTTTTTTCAGAAGGACCTCCTGGAGTACTGTACTGTTCTAATTCATCTGAGTATAGTAGTGTAATGAAAATGAAAATTATTTATTTATGTTTATATTTATATTCATTTTTTTCTTACATACACCTGTACTTTTGGTTTTTGGGATGAATTGCACTCTCACCAATGATGTGATCATCTGTGAACAACTATATTATAAAATAAGTTAGGTTATTGGATACTTTATTATTTTTCTTTAAAATTTTTTATCTTTTTTCGCTATTCTATTTTTTTTTCTGATTTAAAAGAGTTTTGAAAAAATTGTGCTGCTGAGAGCCGTTGGCCGGGCAGAACAGAAGCACCTCCTCCTTCTTCAGGCACAACTTCGTTGCACAAGATTCAGTGCTTCTGTTATGCCCGGTCATCGGCGTCTCCGCAGCACACTGTGGATATGGGACATTTGCCGCACCTAAGTACTTGAGTATATTCTCATTTACATCTTATAGAGACATGCTGCAGTGAAACATGTGGTTATAAATGTCTTTGATGAAGAAACTATGAATACAAAGAATGCATTTTAATGGGAATAATTGCCGGATGCGTTTTTGTATACTAGTTGTTTATGGGATTGGAGGTCCCTACTAACCAGCCGCCCACAGAAATTACTCAAGAAAACAATAAAGTGGGCCATTTTATTTGTATATAACCTTTTAGAAAAGAACAAAGTTAAGCAATTTAACAGTTCAGCCAATGTCAATCCAATAGAAGTAGAAAAAATAGGCAGCTCACCTTGACATATCTAGTCTGATAGACTTGTGGCAACGCCGTGCCTCAATCCGCGCCCATGACACGCAAAGCAATCGTAGTCCAACCGAGAAAATGGATTGGCACCAGCAAAAATGTAAATAAAATCCAAGGTAATTAGAAATTGTTGATAAAATAGCCACAAAGAAGCCACACAAAAGACAACATGTGTAAAGGCAAACAGTCAGAGGGGTGGACAGCTGATGCGTTTCGGGCTTAACTCAGCCCTTAGTCATAGCTGTAGAATGAAGATACTACTGCCCTCTTATAGTGCATATAAACGAACAATACACATAATTAAACATAACAATTACAAACCTGAAGTAGCATGTTTGCAGACTCTGTGCTTTCCCCAAACGCCTCCGCTAGTCCGCCGGGCCAGAACCGGAAACCTTGCGTTCCAAATACCGGAAGTGGCGTAACCGGAAATGACAACATCCGGACGTGAGTTACCAAGGTGAAGTGCACAACAACCATGGTAAGTAATGCATCTCAACCTAGCAAAACAGCACGAACTTGAGCCGTAAGTTGGAGACGCGCATGCAGAACCATGCGTTTGAACCACCTGAAATGACTTTGTCTGGTATAAGGATAGGTGGACAACGTGTTTTATTATTAGGATGGCGGACAAGTGGGGCAAGGTAGTTGCAATGGACCTTGTAAAATATGATTCCTACATGTTACTTATGTTTCAGGATTCATCCACGTACCTTAAACTGGATAAAGATCCCACAGCCAAATTTCAAACAGAAATGAGGAGTCTTTTGGAGGAGGGAGTTGTTTAGGGGCATTAGACCAGAGAAAGTTGGAGTTCATGTTGGTGGAGCATCTAATTATGCCTACATTATACGGCTTACCTAAAATTCACAAAAACAAATAAGCTCCCCCCATGCGCCCAATTGTCTCTGGCATTGGGTCCATATTGGAATGTACATCGCAATGGTTGGATTCCTTCTTACAGCCTTTGGTACAAAGGGTACCGGGCTACTTAAGAGATACTAAAGATGTGTTAGTCAATCTTCAACACAAAAAATGGTCAGACAATATGTGCTGGGTTACTTGCGACATCGAGTCGCTGTATACCAGCATACCGCAGAAGATAGCCTTGTTAGCATTACAGTTTCACCTCGAAACCCATAGTGTGTACAATCAAGATTTAATACAATTTATTCTTATGGTAACGGAATTTCTAATGCATCATAACTATTTTTTCTATAATAATGTTGTGTACCACCAAGTTAGGGGCGTCTCAATGGGCGCGAGATATTCTCCATCTCTCGCCAATCTTACGGTTTCCTGGTGGAAAATGCAATACATCTTTTCAGAAACAAATCCCTTTGTTCATAACATTGAATGGTACGGCAGGTACATCGACGACCTCCTCCTCATTTGGGGGGGCGATGTACCTGCTGTACATTATTTCATTCACTATCTCAACAACAATCCTTTCAATCTTAGGTTCACCCACGAGATACAGAATGTAATTTCAACATTCTTAGACTTAAAACTCACAGAGGTACCTGGACAAATCATACTTTCTAAAACTTTCCGTAAAACTACTAGTGGGAACACAATCTTACACTTTAAAAGTTTTCACACAAAACATACAAAACAGGATATTCCAGTAGGCGAATACATTAGCGCCAAGCAAAATTGTAGCCTTCCTTCTAGTTTTTTAGCAGAGAAAAATGTCATCAACCAAAGGCTCAAATCAAGGGGTTATCCAGACTGGACACTCAAAAGGGCTTCTAAGATTGTGGAAAAATGCACCAGGGACGATTTATTGGCCACAAAAGCTATACACAACAATAGTCAAACAAGAGATGGTGTTAGTATTAGACCATAGTCACCACTTTGCGACAATTAAACAAATGATCTTAAAATACCTACCTATTTTACAGGAAGATGGAATCATGGATTCCATTATACATAATGGTTGCCGAATTGTGGCAAGAAAATCCAAAACAATTGGTGATTTTTTATCACCTAATCGCTTGCCCATTACCACCAATAAACCTTCTTGGTTACGTCACAAAGGCTTTTTCAAATGTTGATCTCATCCTTGCAAAACATGCAATTTTGCATCCCCTACTTACAATTTCCAAAATTCTGACTCCTCTTGTTCTTATACGATCAAAAGCTACATGAATTGCAATTCTCATCACGTGGTTTATGTTCTTGCTTGTACCCTTTGCAATCTTATTTATGTGGGCAGTACCATTAGAAGATTGAAAACTCGTTTCTTGGAACACCTTAGCGACATCTCCAATGTTAGGAAATCCAACAAATCCAATGTAGCGCAACATTTCATAGATAAACATGAATCCCAAACACAGGGTCTAAAAGTTATAGCTATAGAAAATGTACGTAAACCCATACGGGGTGGAGACTGGGAATACCTGTTGCGGGACAGAGAGGCATATTGGATTTTGATTCTTGACAGCATCTTTCCGAAAGGGATCAACATGCGTAGGGATGTTATGTATCATTTATAGTCCTTGTGCCTTTTTTCTGATATTATCTATTTATATTTTGCAAAAATCTTTTTTTTATTTCTTTCTTTTAGTGTTACTTATTATATTGTTCTATTTTAAAGTCCTTCGCCTGTCCACATGCTTGTTTTTTTCTTTTGATTTATTTATGGTTATATTATACTTTTTGCTGCACATCTTACAATCATAGAAATAGTTCTGTTTCTTTATATGTACAAGCAGTTTCTTTGTTACTTATATTCCATATTTCACAGACTGTGTGCCTCACCATGGTAACGCGTCGTCCGCCTATTCTTATATCAGACAATGGTGTTTCCGGTGGTTGAAACGCACGGTTCCGCATGCGCGTCTCCGACTTCCGGCTCAAGTTCGTGCTGTTTTGCTAGGTTGAGATGCATTACTTACCACGGTTGTTGTGCACTTCACCTTGGTAACTCACGTCCGGATGTTGTCATTTCCGGTTACGCCACTTCCGGTATTTAGAACGCAAGGTTTCTTGTGTACACTTCCGGTTCCGGCCCGGCGGACTAGCGGAGGCGTTTGGGGAAAGCACACAGTCTGTAAACATGCTAATTCAGGTGTGTATTGTTATGTTTAATTATGTGTATTGTCAGTTTTTATGCACTATAAGAGGGCAGTTGTATCTTCATTCTACAGCTATGACTAAGGGGTGAGTTAAGCCCGAAACGCGTCAGCTGTCCACCCCTCTGACTGTTTGCGTTTGCACACTCTTTCTTTTGTGTGGCTTCTTTGTGGCTATTTTATCAAGAATTTCTAATAAATTACCTTGAATTTTATTTACACTTCTGCTGGTGCCAATCCATTTTCTCTGTTGGACTACAATGTCAATCCAATGCCAGAAATCTCATAAACGTCTCAGAAGAGAAAATCAGATGAGAGAAATTCCGGGAGTCATTTCGGAGCTCCGCCATAAATTGGGGGATGTGAACTTCCTTAAACCAGTTGGTAACGGACGGGAAGGTGGTGAAATGCCACAGTCTCGGAATTATGGTTTTTGCCACATTTAGCAAAAAAGAGATAAGGTGGCATTTTAAAGTACTGGTACTGGCCTGGAAAGTGGGAATGGCCTCTCACCCATACTACAGCCAGGAAAAACAGTTCAGGAAAAACCAGCCCACATTAGCTGCATTGAAGCTATGCTAGTTATAACAAATGTCTGTAACCTATGGTTACTGTCCCAATACTGCTTGTTTACCTCACCAAGGAAGGCACCTCAGTGGCACATATCTTGCAGGTCTCCTGCTGCAAAGCATCCAGTGCAGAGACCACCTGAGGTCGCTCTGTCACTATATATACTGCAGAAAAATCCTTATCTCTTCAGTGAAGCTGCTAGAATTTACACTAAGGCAGTTCCTACTCCGGATCATTTATAATACATGTTCTTCCAACATCTTCATTTCCTACACATTACTTTCTCTAACTAGCAGGCTCTCAACTCATTAGTGTTAGTTTATATAAATCTATCTGTCTCATATGTCTTATATATGGATTTCCTATTCATCAGTATGGAGTATATTGATGCTTTATAATTAAAATAGCACAAGTTGCTTTGAAAACAATGGACGACATTTCACTTTGCCCATTAGACCAGAATATTACTATAATGGCATAGTATTAATACAGTAATGCAAGAATCTGTACATCTCAAATATATAAACATTTTTTTTTTACGAAGAAATTTGCCCATTCACCATTTTACATTTGTAAAATACATCTGGTATATTGTGCCGTTTGACTGCAAGAAGTTATTAACGGATAGTTTTGAGTTTACTGTGTTCACAGTTGTGGCACTTCCCTCACCCTTAATGGATGAAATGACGGATGGCATGTACACATTTAGTCACTGCAGGGGCTAAATGAGTTAAAGGGACATTTTAACCACATTTTAAGGAGTTGTCTCACTATAAAGAATAGTTTTCAACATGTAGGGAATAGTAAATGAAGACGTTTTCCAAATATGTTGCCCTCTTTTTGTTGAGGAGCTACAAATGATTTTATCACCTTCTGAGAGTTCTCATGTTTCTTTAGTTAACAACCTGCTTTGCTTGTTCTCCCCTGCTGTTTGTCTTATCTGATAGCAGGGAGTGAGGTCATCACACAGGTACAGAACTGCCAGCAACTTGAGAGCTTGTGTGTTATCTGATCTTTCAGACAAAAGACACCAAATACTATTGTTTACTTTAGATATATATATATGTAAGGAAATATTTATTTGACTCCTTGCTGATTGTGTAAGTTTGCCCAAGACAAAGACATTAACAGTCTATAATTTTAAGGGTAGGTTAGTTTTAACATTGAGAGATAGAACATCCAAAATAAAATACAGAAAATTACATTGTATAAATTATACATATTTATTTGCATTTTGCAGTGAGAAATAAGTATTTGATCCCGTTGTTTCCATTTGCTTCTAAACTCCTTGAACAACACGTTAATCTTCAACTGGCCTCCCATCTGTCCTCCAACTCTCTTCTTGACCCACTGCAATCTGGTTTTCGATCCCATTACTCTTTTAAATGTATTTTATTGAACATCATCAAAGCAACAAAGGAATTGTAAAAAAGTTCGAAAATCATGAATATGTGCTCTAAAGATGTTCATTTTCCTTTTTTCCACATAAAAAACTAAGAACAAGAAAATTAAAACAACAATAAATGTGTTCCAATCCTTCCAGTACTTGTGTTTTGCGTCTTTGTTTTCCGCGTTCCGTTTGCCACACCATGCCCACTCCAATTGCTAATTCTATTAACAAAGTATGCTTGTGGAACAATGATATCCTACTACATAAATATGTATAAGCTCTACATGTTATCAGTCCGAATGTTAGAGCAATACATGCATTCAGATTTACGTACACACATTAAACCATGCTAAACTTGACAAAGCATAAATATTTCTACTTGCAATGAGTGAGCGGTTTGCAGCGTTCTGACGCTATTTTCAGCATATTTTTCTTTTGACAAGCGAGTGTGTGCAAAGCGCGACACCCAAGGACCCCCGTATACAATCCATCAGATCAGCCTATATGGGCGAATCTCCCAGCAATATCTGCTGCTGGTACCAGGTTGAAAGACTGAAACAGTCCCTTATAGCTTGTTGGATTCTCACTGGCAGCAGGGGGATAAAACTACCCAATATCTCGAAAAACTTTTTAGTGTGCAATTCTTTTTTTGAGCGAGGCCTCAAACCAATCCATCTTCATGATAAAAGACAATTTATCTAAGAAAATTTTAAATGGTGGAGGAGAGTTATGGATCCAAGTGTACAATATCATTTTACACCATATACAATGACCTCCTACTCCCCGATGCACAGGGCTTCTTTGTAACATCTATGTAGCCAAAAATGGCCCACAATGAATTGTCAGGGACATAATTAGTTAAGTGTTCTCTAGTAAAGGACATCACCCTAGTCCAGAAACCCTGAACCACTGGACATTGCTACAAGCAATGGTACATATACGCTCCAGGAGCCGCACAGTGAAAGCACTTATCCGTCTCGAGTACGCCCATCTTGAATCCCCTTACTGAGTTATGTATGCCCTATGGTAGAGCTGTAGCGACA
Organism: Phyllomedusa bahiana; assembly: GCA_025379985.1. Classification (NCBI taxonomy): domain Eukaryota; kingdom Metazoa; phylum Chordata; class Amphibia; order Anura; family Hylidae; genus Phyllomedusa; species Phyllomedusa bahiana. The sequence goes on from JAODAL010014658.1 coordinate 30,824, forward strand.
TTTCCTGATATCTACTCACTGGCAGAAACTTACGACTGTTATTTAAGGCCTGGCGAAGAATCTCCAAGTCCAGATCAGGGGAATCTCCAGATATCTCCCCTCACGCAATCTCTGCTCCTCACAGGACCTTCTTCTCTGCTCTCCTCTTGTCAGTTCATTACACAACCATCTCCAAGATTTCTCTCGTGCTTCCCTCATACTCTGGAACTCACTGCCCCAACACAGACTCTCCTCCTCTTTCAATAGCTCTAAAAGCAACCTGAAAACACATCTCTTCAGGATAGCCTATAACCTACAATAACCCCACTGTCACTACATCCTCCACAAACATGTCTTCCCCTCACCTTCTGTCTCTTTCCCTCTCCCTCTGTACCACTTGTTAGTCACATATTGTCACCATTGTACTTGTTTGACTTATGTGATATATGTAACTCCTTTGAATGTACAGCGCCCTGGAATCAATGGCGCTCTAAAATAAATAATAATTTAATACACTGGTGATTTTGCAAGTTTTCCCACCTGCAAAGAATAGAGAGGTCTGTAATTTTTATTGTGGATACACTTCAACTGTGAGAGACAGACTAAGAAAATATCCAAAAAAATTACCATTTTATGATTTTTAAATAATGAACATACAATTTATTGCATCAATTTATTGATCACTGACCAACCAGCCAGAATTCTGGCTCTCACAGACCTGTTAGTTTTACTTTAAGAAGCCCTTCTACTTTGCACACACTATCTGTATTAATTGCACCTGTTTGAACCCATTACCTGTATAAAAGACACCTGTCCACACACTCAAATAATCACACTCCAACCTCTCCACCATGTCCAAGACCCAAGAGCTGTCTAAGGACATCAGGGACAAAATTGTAGACCTGCACAAGTCTGGGATGGGCTACAGAACTATAGGCAAGTAGCCTTATGAGAAGGCAACAACTGTTGGCGCAATTATTAGAAAACAGAAAAAGCACAAGATGACTGTCAATCTTCTTAGGTCTGGGGCTCCATGCAAGATCTTGCCTTTCTGGGGTAAATATGATTCTGAGAACAGTCAGGAATCAGTTATTCTCTAGATATGTTTCCACTTATATCTCTGCTGAGCACCTACAGCACGGTCAGTGCAAAAGCCTCCTCCATGCTCTATATATCAAGTCCAAAACAAATCATATAGACCACGTAGTACTTTAGTGTTCTTTCTTTTTACTCATATATTAATCATAGTGTACATCCACCTGATGATAGCATTTCATAAAAATAGAAAAAGTAGGTATGCTCAGACTTATCTGGAACAAACAGATCCTTTTCTGTCTTTTCAATCATTATACAGCCAATATGGGTTTAGCAGTGAGACAGGAATCAGCTCAGAACTACACAGCAGAACTTGGTCAATGACCTGAATAGAGCTGGGACCACAGTTTAAAAGATTACCATTAGTAACACACTATGCTGTCATGGATTAAAATTCTGCAATGCACACAAGGTCCCCGTGTTCACGCCAACACATATCCAGGCCCGTTTGAAGTTCACCAATGACCATCTGGATAATACAGGTGAGGCATGGGAGAAGATCATTTGGTCAGATGAGACCAAAATACAACTTTTTGGTATCAACTCCCTTCATCGTGTTTGGAGGAAGAAGAAGGATGAGTACAACCCCAAGAACACTGTCTCAACTGTGAAGTATGGGGATGGAAACATCATACCTTGGGGGTGCTTTTCTGCAGAGAGGACAGGATAAATGCACCGTATTGAAGGGAGGATGGATGAGGTTATGTATTGTTAAATTTTGGCCAGCAACCTCCTTTCCTCAGTAAGAGCATTAAGGATGGGTTGTGGTTAGGTCTTCTAGCATGACCATGACCCGAAAAACACAGCCAGAGCAACTAAGGAGTGGCTCCATAAAAAGCATTTCAAGGTCCTGGAGTGTCTTAGCCAGTCTCCAGACCTTAACCCAATCGAAAACTTTTGGAGGGATCTGAAACTCAATGCAGCTTACTGACAGCTCTGAAAACTGAAAGATCTGGAGAAAATCTGTTTGGATGAGTGCTGCAGTGTGTGTAAACTAGGTAAAGAACTACAGCAAATATCTGACATCTGTAATTGAAAACACACATTTCTGTACCGAATATTAAGTTCTGTTTATCTATTGTATCAAAAACTTTTGTGCAATAAAATACCAATTAATTATTTAAAAATCATACAATGTGATTTTTTGTATTTTATTTTTTCTTATTAGATTATGTCTCTCACAGTTGAAGTGTACAATAAAAAGGGACCTCTCCATTTTTGTAGGTGGGAAAACCTGTAAAAATTACAGTGTATTAAATACTTATTTTCCCCACCATAAATATGTATACATGTAGACAGATACACACAAAAGAAAGTATGATACAAACAGGAAATCAAGAAATGTCTTTTATGTTGACATCAGGTGAAATGTTAAAAAGTATAAAGAAAATAAGATATTATCAGAGAATCTAGAATTCTTTTCTTTTTTGTACGATTGCTATTTATTTGCTAAATTTGTCAAATGTTTCTTTTTATCTGTCATAAAGAAAGAAACCTCAGCACCAACAACATGAATTATGAATTGATGCTTCAGTTACGGAGCGCCTTTCTCAGTAGCATGTTGTGAAATGTCAGGTAGTGTGGAGCAGCCCAGCGAATCTTTAGTCTCTCTGTTCATCTGCAGCTCAGCATATATTACATGTGTATTGACATAGCTGACATTGATCTTGTGTCCACTAGCTTACTTGACTAGTGTCCCCAGCCTCTCCAGAAAGTGTAATACCAATCTGTAGTCAGTAAGAGAGGATCATTTACAGGTTCCTACTGTTTAAGGAATTCATAAATTCATCTGACTATCTGTCAAAAGTGATCCAAGTCAAGTAACCTTGTTGACATTTTCCAGACAGTGAATAATCAGCTGGAATAGATTCTGGGTATCAATATGGAAATTCATATCTAACAAAAAAAAAAAATCACAGTTTTCATTTGTGATATAACAATTTTCCCTGTGTTGTCTTTTGTTAAGCCACATTGGAAACATTTCTTATTTGTGCAGCTTGAGAGGAAAAACTCCTTTAAGTTATAAACTTATATAAGCAATATTTTATTTTTTCATTACATACAAGAGTGAAATAATGTTTCTTATATTTATTTATTACACTAACAAGAAGCACAAAGGAGACAAGGGGTGACATGACCCTATACCCAAGCACAGATTTTTTGGTCTATTTTGCAGCAAAAACACTTTTGAAGCCATATCCTCGATGTAAATGAACTGTCGTACACCAAAACTAGGCGCATTAAATGCCGGGCACGACGCATGCGCCTAAAACGGCTCAATACATATAGTAGCAATGATAAGCTAAGCACCTCCATAATGCTATGCACCTATCAAGGCACATTACATACACTAGTAATGATACGTTATGCGCCTCCGTTACGCAATGCACCTCGATAGGCGCATTACACACACTACCAATGATACGCTATGTGCAGCGATTTGCTCAATGCACATTTTAGGCACAATCCTCCTTTTTAAGCGCATTAAGTTTACTATGCAAGGTATTACTGATGCCAGATTTTTGAGAGGATCGGACTTTACACTAATTTAATGCGCCTAAAATCTGCCACGGCACCGCCAATTTTCGAAAATGTCAGCCCAAGATGTCCACACTAACTGACAGAAAGTTGTTTTTATTCATCCTTAACTTATATAAGGCCTTAAAGGGGTTGTCCTTCTGCATTTTTTGAATTATTTAGTTACTTGTGGCCTAAACAGTCTTCATAGACTTATAGACATTGTTGAATTTATATGTGTTTAAGATCTTATGACATTCCAATCCCTTACTGCTACAGTTGGTGAGCGGCTAAACTACAGAAGTGACAGCTTCCTGACTAGTGCACATGCCCAGTAGACAATTATCTACTTGGAATCTGCGCTAGTCAGTCAACACACCAGCGCTTCTATACTGTAGTCTCTTACCTCCCTGCCTGAACAAACATCACACTATACAAAGTATAGTGATTCTGTGTTTACAGGGGATAGTGGGCAACTACACTATAGAAGCAACTGAATCTAAACTAGTGAGCCTGTCCAGAAGATAATTGTCTACTGCCATGCGCACTAGTCAGAAGGCCATTGCTTCTATAATGTAACCACATAGTCGGCTCTTTGAATGCAATTATCTATTGGACAGGGGCGTTGCTAGGCAGGTTTATTCGGGGCCCGTGCCCCGAATAAAATGCCTGCTGCCCCGAATCTTCCATCCTGCAGCCGGCCTGCCCTCACTCAGTGAAGTAGCGCCGCATTGTTGGATCTCTTTACCAACGATGCGGCACTACTATTCTCAGAGGCTCCGCGGCTCCCTGTGATGCTGCGCTTTGCACAGGCATCGGGAGGGGTTGAGGAGAGCAGTCAGTGTGACTCACTGTTGGTTCCCAGCTGCAGTGTCTCCCTGTAGAGCTGGAGGAGGAGGAGAGAGGCTGCAGGAAGTCTCGGGTGCCGACCCCTGAACTCCTCCTCTCTCACCCCCTCCTTCTCCTCTCCTCATGGTGCTGAACTCTGCAGAGCTGCCGGCGGGCAGATTAGGTATTTACAGGGAGGCTGTGGGGCATATTTCATCCTAACTGTTATGCACATGTCTGGGGGCCAATAGAACAACTTCAGTCTGATTGTCAGCTCTGTGCTGACCCACAGAGCTAACATTCAGTGTACAGTTCTATTGATCAGATCTGAGGGTCTGCATTATATATCTGACCCACAGGCAGGGGCGTCGCTAGGCTGTTTTATTCGAGGCTCGGCCCCGAATAAAACCCTCTGTGCCCCGAGTCTCCCGGGCTCCAGGCCTCTGCGCTGGGCCTGGAGCACCGACTGGCTCTTCAGCTGCATGTGCGTCCGCTGGACACACACACAGCTGAGGGCTTCTGTGGGGCAGAGAGCGAGCGCTCCCTGCCCCGCAGACAGTGTCGGACCCGCAGGTCCAACACCGCGAGGCTGCCGGGTCCTCACAGCGATGAGGACCCGCCGCGGCCCCGTGCGCCTCAGCCGGCAGCGTCACGATGACATCACGTCATCGCGACGCTGCCTGTCCTCGGGCGCACAGCGCGTCATAGGCCGTGCGCCCGAGGAGCTGCCGGAGGAGCGCGGGCTGAAGAGGACGGAGCGCGCTCGCCGGGGGAGTTAAGGTGAGTATTAATGTTATTTTTATAGCGTTTACCTGCCTCAGTGCCCCTATATACTGCCTGTGGCCCCCATATCCCTGCCTGTGGCCCCCATATCCCTGCCTGTGCCCCTATAATGCCTGCCTGTGGCCCCCATATCCCTGCCTGTGACCCCCATATGCTGCCTGTGGCCCCCATATCCCTGTCTGTGGCCCCCTATATACTGCCTGTGCCCCTATAATGCCTGCCTGTGGCCCCCATATGCTGCCTGTGCCCTGTTATACCTGCCTGTGGCCCCCATATACTGCCTGTGCCCCCATATACTGCCTGTGCCCCCATATCCCTGCCTGTGGCCCCCATATCCCTGCCTGTGGCCCCCATATCCCTGCCTGTGGCCCCCATATGATGCCTGTGCCCCTATATACCTGCCTGTTGCCCCTATATACCTGCCTGTGCCCCCATATACCTGCCTGTGCCCCCATATACCTGCCTGTGGCCCCCATATACTGCCTCATTGCCCCCATATACTGCCTCAGTGCCCTTATATACCTGCTTGTGGCCCCCATATACTGCCTCAGTGCCCCATATACTGCCTCAATGACCCTATATACCTGCCTGTGGCCCCATACACTGCCTGTGCCCCCTATACACTGCCTTTGGTCCCATATACCTGCCTGTGGCCCCTATATACTGCCTCAGTGCCCCATATACTGCCTGTGGCCCCATATACTGCCTCAATGACCCTATATACCTGCCTGTGGCCCCATATACTGCCTGTGCCCCCTATATACTGCCTTTGGCCCCCTATACCTGCCTGTGGCCCCCATATACTGCCTCAGTGCCCTTATATACCTGCCTCAGTGCTCTTATATACCTGCCTCAGTGCTCCTATATACTGCCTCAGTGCCCCTATATTCTGCCTCAGTGCCCCCATATACTGCCTGTGGCCCCCATATACCTGCCTGTGGCCCCATATACCTGCCTGTGGCCCCATATACCTGCCTGTGGCCCCATATACTGCTTCAGTGCCCCTATATACCTAACTGAGGGGACTGCTATACCTAAAATTAAGGAGTTGCTGGAAATGTGAGGATTCTAAGATATTTGTGTCCAAATCCCCAGGGACGAGTATTGGCTGGAAGCAATCAGCATGAAGGTTTGAACTGGATGGAGAAGAAAAGGGAAAGTGAACGACGCTGATCAGAAAAGACGTCTCCGGTGAGTTACTAAATGTAACAGCAGGGTAATCACTTATATGTCTGCAGAGTCTACATACAACTAGTATCTACCACTATATGGCCCCTGTATGGCGGTGGTATATGTAATCAGAGCCTGTGTACAGCTGGTAGTCACATGTGGGGGTCGCGTTCGGTCAGGGTCTGGCAGGATTATTGAGCCTTAAGTAGTAATAGTTTTGGGTCTTGGTTTTGTAGGAGTGTTTTTAGTCACAATCACTTGTCTGGTAGATTTGCTCCATGTATCGGTGGATTATTTGGTGACTGTTTAGGGGTATTGTCATATGAAGGTGAGAAGTTCTGAAAAAGTAAATTTGTCATTGGTGATTTTTACTGTACAGTGACTGATGAGGAGATGGACGGGATCTGTGTGGGATGTGCAGAAAATTAGTGACAGGAACAGAAGGTTTTTCTCTGTAAAAAAACATCCGCAGTTCACAATGAGGCGGGAAAAACACAAAGGGCCCGAGCCCCGGATGTTTTAGGACCTTAGCAACGCCCCTGCCCACAGGGCTGAGCAGTATAGCTGTAGATTGTCAGCAATGTGGGTCAGTGTGATCCCCAGAGCTGACAGTCTGCAGTATAGATCAGCTCTGTGGGTCAGCAGTACATACACATGTCGGACGTTAATAAACGAGATCAATTCAAAACATCAGCAGTATCAAAACATTTTACTGAAATCCATGGAGGGGATCTAAGCACGTTCTCAGTGATAGGTATAGAGCATGTACATCGCTCAATGCGAGGTGGAGATCTACACAGTAAACTCCTAGCTAGGGAGGCCTGGTGGATTTTCCACCTCGACACTAGAACACCGAAGGGGTTAAATATAAAACAGGACATACAATATCATTATTAGAATATGTCTAGGTAACTTATAATGATGAGGATATATACTGAGGAGTCAAATATTTTTTATTATTTGTTACAATAACAAAAATGCATTTTAATGTTTGTAAGTCTACGTCATGTTTGAAAGGTCCTTTATAAGGGAGTCAGTGACCTATGATAAATAGCCATGAGTAAGGGTCACGTGACCCGAAATGCGTCGGCGTCTTGACTCCAGTCAGCAGCTAGAAGTAGCGGGTCTCTCGTTTACATGTTTGTTACTATTTTAAGAAGATGAAATAAAGAAATGGATATGATTTTTTAATCACGCCCGGTCTGCACCTGCTTATGTGCTCGCTCTTCATACAAAAGTGGATAAGTCGCTGGAGCCGGTTCACCGTTTTCTTGTATGCTGTTTCAAGTGGACTAGAGGGTGGCACCCTGAACCGTGAGCTCGCAGAAGAAATCACAGGTGAGCAGCTGCTTTTTCTCATTATTAGCTGAATGTTCAAGTAGCCTTTTATCAGCGCTCCCTGCAGCTCAACTAAGTGTTGCAATACGGAAAGAGACACAGTGTGCATTACTGTTTAAATTATTCGTTACACGTATAATGATCAAAAGAGCACTTTAAGAATCATATAACAATGGATAATGAGGACTTAACGCGCAGGTTAAATGTGGCAGCGGGCATTTCAAAGAGAGACCCCGATAACAGTTACCGCAGATAATAATGATTTGATCTTTGCATTTAAAGAATTAGAAAACCTCCAAAATAAAGAACTAAGAACATGGTGGGACATGACAACCATCACAAAATATATAGAACAAAACATAATCCCTAGAGGACTGCGTTTAAAAAAACATCCGATTACGGAATATAATGATGAATTCAAAAATCGTTGGTATGATATTTTATCTAAATGTTCTTTAGATCTGATGGAACTAATTAAAGAACAAGAACAGAAACAATTGGAAGATCTCAAATTACAAATAATACAGACTAAAGAAAAATTACGCAACATACAACCACAAGTTTCATATGAAGAGAGCATACATAAAATAGAATTTAATTTGCGTAAGTTGGAAGATAGCATCATCAAAACAAAGCAGAACAAATATAAAAGAGATCTACAGGATTATGAAAATAACACCGTGAATAATTGGAGCAAGTATACTCAAGCCCCACGATCGATACTCCGAAAACATACCTACTATCGTTCATCTAGAAGAAGAGTGAGTTTCTCGGACGTTTCTAGTGCTGAGCATTCGCTATCGGACACTTCAGGAGAACTGGTACAAAGCACTCATAATGAAGACCCCCACTCTTCTAATTCAGACGGGAGATCGAAAAGAAATCTGACTAATACTAATGAACGCAATGGTATTCCTAGTCAGACTGATCACCAGTTGCCTTATAGTCTGAATAGACTTCCAAAAAACGACAGAGGAGGAGGGCGGGGCGCAAACATCGGGGGAAGAGGATGGGGAGAGACCAGGGGGAACAAAATTACTATCTTTTGGTTTTAAAAATTTTAAAACAGCACAAAACTACCCCTAAAAGGATATTCCCTCTGTTTTAAAAAAAGGGCTTAGGTTTTTCCCCCCTTTTAACCTCGACTTCGACATATATAAAAACCCCAAATTGGATTAAATGGGTTGGGAAAAAAAAATAACTATAAAAAATAAATTTCTTTAAATTCACATCCAATATTTGTTGAATTTGGGCAGCAAATTAAATTTGAAAAAAATCTAGGGGGGGAAAAGTTTAAAGGGAGGGAAACCCCCAAATTTGAAGAATTATTTGGAATTACTAGCCAAAAGACAGTTAAGGGGGTGAATCCAGGATAGGGGAACCCCATTCAATGAAATTTAAACCCCTTCTCTGCCCCGCAATGGGGTTTTTTTTATCCTTTAAACATTCCAGATTAAGTACTTTTGGAGTTTTTTTTCAAAAATTTTAAATAGAGGGGGATTTGATTGCCTTGAAAGACAAAATTTTAACCACAAAAAACAATTGATAAAAAGAAAAAAATCAAACCCCAAAACGGGAAAGAAATAGCTTTTGAGAAAAATTTAAACGGAATAATAAAAGGGGGTTGACGAAAAAACAAGCCGAAAAAGGGGGGGGAAAAAACATTTTGGATGGGGTCCCTTTGTACAGACAAAAATTTAAAAATTCCAAAAAATTGGCCCTTGAAACCACTAAATTTAAGAAGGTACAAAATACCCCACAACAAACAGTAAAAACATCTCAATTTGTATTAGAAAAAAAAAAACGGGGGAAAAAAGATGGGGGTACCCAGCAACAGATTGCTGAAAAATTTGAATGTTTTTAACCCCAATAATGCCAATTTTTCCCCATGCATTCCCCCGAAATTTGCATAAAAAAATTGTCCCCACCACCTTTTTCGCCCCAACGTCCGGAAATTGGGTTTCCATGAACAAAAGAACTGGGACAATTGGGGTTCGATCTACAGTTTAACAGCCATTGGCCCATGAAAATCCCTTGCTTTACTTAGAGAAAACGAAAAAATTTGGTTTAAAACTCTGGAGCCCTCCCCCCGGGCCTACGGGGGGGCCCGGGTTTGTCTTTGTGTTGTGGCATTATACCCCACCCATCCCACAAAAACCAGCCCTCCCTTTCCCCGGATCTTTTAAAAAAATATAGCGACTATACACGGGAAAAACAAAGTTTTTTAATATTGGGGGTTGGGGTATTTACTTGCAAACCCTTTTTTTAAAGGGTTTATAAACAAATACAAAACCAAATTCCCGGTTTCTCTCATGGGAGTTTGGGTTCCCCCTTTCGCCCTCCCGGGCAAAAATTTATATGCCCGCCTGGGAGGAGTTTTTATCTATATAACCCGGGAACACCTTTTGGGCAAAAATATATAAAGTGGTTTTTCCCGATATATAGACAATTTGGTGTTTATAGGTTGGGGGAATGAGAAAAGTGTTGAAAAATTTTGTCGCCAATATTAATAGTAACCAAAGGGGGTCAAAAATTTTAAAATTTTGAAAACCAACAGGATACAAATTAAATTAATCAAGATGAAACCTTGATGGGGGCAATAAATGGCAAAATTAGAGTAAAACCCTTTAAATAAAAAACCCACACATAAAAATTTCAACACCGGGGCCAAAACCTCATCCCAAACCCCACACAGGGTGGTAAAAAATATACCAAAAGGAGAATTTAAATTCGAGCCAAAAGCCCATACACGTTTGCGGGAAAAATTTTTATAAAAACAAAAAGTTATTTGTGAAAAATTGAAGAAAAGGGGGTTTCTCCCAAAAACCCCTTAAAAATAGAGCTAAAAATTAAAGTAGACAAAAGGGAAGAGAAAGCAACTTTTTGTAAAAAAACATAAAGGGATACTTAGGGGAAAAAACCATAGCTTTTTTCGACTAAAAATAGTCGCAATTTGAACAAAAAAGTGAGTATTAAAAAACACACCAAACCAATACTGTATGAAATAAACCAATCAAACAAATTTTAAAAAACAACATCCATATATCCCAAAAAAAGTTTCCCACCATGGGGCCCCCACGTTTTCGCCTATTAACACCAAAGAAAACCCAAAAACCCGGGGGAAAATCCAGGGAAAAAATACCAAAAAGGTTTTCAAAAAAAGTGGTAAATAACAATTTGAAAAATTGAAAACATTTTTAATAATACGGGCAAATTTTTACATCTTACTCAAAAAAAAGGGGTTTTTTTTTCTATCAAAATTTTTTGTAAATTTGGGCCCCCACAAAATATTTTAAACTTTTTGGGCAAGTTTTTTAAAAGTTGCAGAGTAAAAAAATGTGGGTTTGCACCCACGGCCCCCTTAAAAAATTTTTTAAGGAACCCATGCGGACTTTAAATAAACTAAAATCAATTAAAAAACATCAGCAGAATAAAACCCATTTTTACGAAACCCAAAGGAGGGGATCTAACACGTTTTAAAGGGGATGGGTATAAGCTGTAAAATTCGCTAAAAACGAGGGGGAGATCAACACAGAAAAACCCCTAGCTAGGGGGGCCCTTTGGGGGTTTTTTTCCACCTCGACACAAAACCCCGGGAAGGGGTTAAAAAAAAAAACAGGACATACAATATCATTAATAAAATATGTCTAGGTAATTTAAAATGATGAGGATATAAACTGGGGGATTAAAAATATTTTTTATTATTTGTTAAAATAAAAAAAATGAAATTTTAATTTTTGAAAACTACGTCTTTTTTTTAAAGGCCCTTTAAAAGGGAGCCCATGACCTATGAAAAAATACCATGGGGTAAGGGCACTTTACCCAAACGTGTCGGCAAACTTGATTTCCAGTCAGCAGTTTAGAATAGCGGGTCCCTCTTTAAACATGTTTTGTTACTTTTTTAAAGAAAGAAATAAAGAAAGGGATATGATTTTTTAACACCCCGGTCGCACCTGTTTAAAGGTGCTCGCTCTTCATCCCAAAAGGGGAAAAGTCCCGGGAGCCTTTTTCACCCGTTTTCTTGAAAGCTTTTTCAATTTGGCCCTAAGGGTGGCACCCTGAACCTGACTCGGGGAAAAAATCACAGGTGAGCGGGCCTGCTTTTTCTCAAAAATTTCTGAATTTTCAGCATACTTTATGTATTTTATTTTTTGGGTAAAACCCTTTCTGCATAATATATATTATAAGATATATGGGTAAATAAGGGTGTAAAAAAGATAATAAACTTTTTAAACCTTGGCGACCCACAGAGCTGATCATACAAAAAGATTTGTCAGCCTGTGGGGGTAATAAAGAACGGGTTTTACGGGCCAACCCGGCCCCCTCTTGTGCTCCAGAAACCTAGGGCGCAAAAATTGTAATTTAAAAAGAAAAATTTTTAAAAAAACTTTTAAAAGATAAAAAAAAATTTTAAAAAAGGTCTCAATCACCCCCCTTATTGTTTTTTTAAACAAATAAAAAAAAAAGTTACCCAATTGGGTATCGCTGAAATTTGTTAAAAGCCGTCTAATAAAATATAATTCACTTATCCCCCCCGGGTTTAAACACCTTAGGCTAGGTTCAAAAGGGTTTAAAAAGCGGGGCGAAAACAAAAAAACCCCGCAATTAGGGCCGGGGGGGGCGGGGAAGGGGGAGCCCCCAACCTCGGGGGGCCCAAAGACTTTCATTACCACGGCGCGAAATTTTGCCGCAAAAAATTTCACATGTCACTTTAACCCCCCCCCCGGCGGTTTCGCCAGCGGGGAAAGGGGAAAAACAAAAACCAAATTCTCTATGAGAACTTGGTTTTACGGGAAGGACTGGGACGAAATTCCACCGAAATTCCCCGGGGCACTCCGGCCAAAATTTACGGACGAAAATGCCCAAATTTTTAAAACCCGTGTGCCCATAGCCTTAGCTGAAAAAAAAAATTTCCCCAAACCCAAAAATTTTGGGTGGTTTTTGCTCATTTTGGGGCCCCTTACCTAAAAAAAACTGCAGAAAAAGATTGGTCACTCAAAGCGACCAACCAAGTCCATGGGCGACCCAAACCCCCAATTAATTGGGCCCAAACAAAGCCCAAATAGCGACCCAAACCCATTGCCCAAAACAGGGGCCCATAGCAATCATCAGAGCTCATGGCGACAAAATCAGACCCCAAAAAGCCACTAACAAACCCCACAGTAACCAAACAAAGGGCCCATAAAAAAACCAAACAGAGCCCCCCTTTTTTTCATTTTGGTGCCTGAAAAAAAAAAAAACCCTAACTCTGATTGGTTGCAAAGGTCAAAGAAAGTCTTAGACCCAACCCATTTTTCATAAAACCCCCCCCTTAGTTCTTAATGGGAAAATTGGGAGTATTCTTCCCCTGGTTTTTAGTTTGTATTTTCCCCCCAATTAATGAAAATGAGTTTGTTTTTTAAATTTTGGGCAATAAGTAAAAAAAATTTGGGCCTCTCTGGGGGGCCCCTAAAAAAAGGGCCCTTTCCTACTACGGGTGGGGCCCATAGACAAAACAACCTACGGGGAACTTATAAAACCCATCAACCTTTTCCATAGTTTTTCTAAAAAACCTAAAAACCACTTGGGGGCCCTTTTTTACTTACTTATTTTCAGGGGGGGGCCTATATAAAAAACCCCCTACGGGGGGACCTATTTATCTCCCCTATTTAACTGGGTTTGGTTTAAATATCCCTTCCCTTTCAATTTTGGGTAGGTGGGGGCCAATAAATTTTTTTATTTTTACATCCCTCCCTGCTTTTGGGGGACTATATAAACACATACGGGGGGCACAAATTTTTTGCCCAACCTCCCTGAGGTGGCCTATATACTAACCCCCACCAAGGGGGACCTATATACCTACTACGGGCTAAAAAGGGCTCTAAATAAACCCAAACCAAAAAGTACACTACATACTACCTACTGGGGGGGTCCAAACCCTCACTATATAACCCGGGCAGCCATATAGGGAAAAAAGGGTGAACTCCCCATCCCCCACAGCAGGCTCCGGCTTTCCCATCTTGGAAAGCAGGTTTTTGGGTATTTGGGGATTTACCATGCTTTTCAATATAAGGGCCCCCTTTGGTAGGAAGGTTTCATAAAATAGCCACTCCCCCAACCCCAGGGGTAGGTAAGTATACAGGTTTCTTTGGGAAAAATCCCTCAAGGTGCCTGGGCCGAATTGCGTACACATGCTAGTCCCCATTTTGGGGGGGTCATTTCTCCCGGGTCTGGCAGTATTTTTTGTTCCCTAAGTAATAATTTTAAATTGGGGCCCTTTGGATTGTAGATTTTTTTTTTAAATAACAATCATATGTATGGTATATTTTTTCAAATGCGATCCAAGGGAAATGCATGAAAATTTCTTTGGGTCGCATCCCAAAACGGGCCCACAGGCAAGATGCCAAAAAACGAAACGGGGGAACTCTCATGTGAACCCCCTGAGCCCGCATTGGGCCCCAGTTTATAAAACACTGCAAAATTTTTAGATGCGGCTCTTTGGGCCGGTTTTTTGAAAGGAACCCAGAGACGCAACAAAAAACATATGTTCATACAGAGGCAAGACGCCGGGTGAAAAAAAACCCAATGGTTATTTATAAGGAAAAAAAGTTTAAACATACATAGATTGGGGCTTTTGGAAAAAAAAAAAATCCCTAACCCGAACCCCTCAAAACACAAATTAAATGCTAAGTTTAGGACAAGGGTCAAAGTGGGAATTTGTGATTGGAAACAAAAGTTTTTTTTTCTCTTTAAAAATACATGCTGCAGGTTTTTCCCAAATTGGGGTTAAAAAAAATGCTGGAAAGAACCCACCCCTTCCAAACCCAAATGAAACACAAGGGGCCCGGGGCCCCCGGGTGTTTTCGGGCCCAAAACAACGCCCCGCTGTTTTGGGTATTTTGCAAAATACAGGCCAAACGCTTTTTTAAAAGAATAAACTAACCAATTTTGCGCCGTTTGGGGAGCGATTTAACCCCGGTCCAAAAATTGTGGGGGAAAGGTGGTGCTGAAGGGGGATTTGCCCACATGAGTCCAGAGTTGGGGTTCCAAAATTTAGGAATGTTCAAACGGCTTATTTTAGAACGATTTAAAGTCCCAATTTTCCGATCGTAAATACAATTTTCCCAAATCCCGGGGAAAATTTAGTTTTAAATAAGTGCCACTAAGTTTGGCACGTATTTTTGGGAAATGATTTCGCGACGGATTTTACCATCCCCCCCAATTTATTAAATGGGGGGAATCCTCCCGGGGAAAAAATTCACTCACAATTTTTTTTACGGCCGGATTGCCCGGTGGGGAAACCTCGGCCCCCAAACCAGAACGGAAAAAAATGTCGTCTGAACGACGACCCAAAGTAAATTTTCCCCTTTTAAAACAATGTAAAACTGCCAATTTTCTTGTTTTAAAACCCATTTTGCAACGGAATTTTCAGCCGAAAAAAACGGGGTTTCAAATCCGTTGCGAAATAACCGTGTGAACGAGCCTTATTAAAATTTTTAGAATCACAGTTGGGTGGGACCGGTCCCTATAATTTTTGGAGAAGAGGGGGGTGCTGGAAAGGCCCGGGTTTGCCCCCGTGGGGTTTTCAGTGAAGGGCTCAAATTTATTCCCAAAATGAAATTACAGCGGGGGACCTGGCCTATAAAAAGTTAAAAAAAGGGGGGCCGAAGGGAAAAATTTTCCCACCCATGTATGAATGTTTTCCTGTTGTCTTTTAGGGCCCAAAAAAAATTATGAACCCCGTGCAAACTTTAGGGATTTTTGGGGGGGGTCACATCACATTTAAAAAGTAGACACATTTTATGATTCTGTTGACGCCAAGCCTCGTGGGCAAGAACAGTTAGGACAGTCAGACCAGGTTAAAGGTGGTCTGCCTGAGCCAGACTCGTCATATTGACACTAGACTATGCCTGTATGTATGACCTGAAGAAGAACAGGTTCATACATTCTGGCGAATTCTACACTGCCTTAAAGTTATCTAGAATTGTCCTATCAGCTCCAATGTTCATACATGTCGCCCTATGAGTCTAGTGTAGGGCTTAATTTAAGAAGTCACAGCTGGCGGTTCTGTTCTTGATTGTGAAGATGAGGTGGTGCTGTAAATGGTTTTGCCCACCAGGGGTTCAGTGTTGGGCATATCGCTTCAGTGTTGTTGGTTTTATCACCATTGGTTTCTAAGTTATGGTTGAAGGTAAAATGCTATTAAAGCTGTGAATTTATTTAAATTTGAGAAGTCCCAGCTGGTGGATCTGTTCTTGATTGTGAAGATGAGGTAGTGCTTGTCCAAAGGGAGTCCAGTGTTGGGAAAATTGCATCGATCCTTACAGTGTTGTTCGTAGGCTGATGGAAGAATTTTATTACAGCTTTGGCCGATCCCTTTCCAACATAGAAACTGTGTCTGTCTCTTTCTTTATGTTATATTAGCTGTTTTGGTTTAGAAGGGGCTAAACATGTCTCCACAGTCATGGTTGATCAATATGTTATAACTAGAGATGGGTGAATTGATTCTAACGAAGTGGAATTCGTTTAGAATTTCAGGAAAACTTCGATTCGGAACGAAGTAAAGTTTGGGTTGATTCACGGAACGAAGTTGTAGTTTTAGATTGATATAATGGCTGCGAGCACATGGCGTTAGCATGGGCAAAAGGTCTTGGAGGAAGAAAGGCATATCCCTACATGACATGTGCAGAGATGAAGCCCAATCAGAGAGACCGGTGGGATTCTGTGACGTCACCGCACTATATAAGTCCGGGCGCGGCACTGGTAGTTCACACTGCTCTCACTGTGCTGTGTAGGGAAGGTGCTGCCGCCGCTGCTGCTGCTGCTTGTGATATCTCATACTAAAGAACTCACATTATAACACGATTTTTTGGGTGTGCACAGCTTGTCTCAGAGAACTGCTTCTCTTACGTTCGAAAAATTCTGATTTTGTGGTGTGATTGGAAGGTTTTTCTGGAAGGGGCCAGTGTGCATCCAATGCAGCTGCATATACATTTTAATGCTATCTGTTCAGTTTCTTGAGCACATTGAATAATCCAAGGGTTATCTAAGCCTGTTGCTTGTTTGTATTCAGTTAAAGAAACAGTGTTTTTTACAATCCCAAATACCACTTAAATTATGGATTGCTGCATTTCATTTGCGCAAGTTAGATCCAGGTGTTAATTAAGCGTTGTTTCTGCTATTGGGTGTTCCGTAACATACACCCGTTTTAACACGCTGCCAAGCTGGTAATTGTTTGCAGCACATTTCTTTGCGCAATTTACTAACAAGGTGTAACTAAGTATTTTTCTGCAGTTTTAACATAGTAAAAGAAACGTTCTTTTTCAACCGCCAAAGAAGAATTTTGTGGCTGTAGCATAATTCATATCCAAGGTTATTACAACTTTTTCTGTTGTTTGTGTACTGTAAAATACACGCCGTTTAACACGCTACAAAGCAGGAGTTGGTGGCAGCACATTTCCTTGCGTAAATTACATTCCAAGGTTACTAAGTATTTTTTCTGCAGTTGTACTCATTAAAAGAAACTTTCTTTTTCACGCCAAAGAAGAAATTTTTACCAGAGCATAATTCATAACCGAAGGTTAATTACAAGTTTTTTCTGTTTGTTGTGTTCCGTAAAATACATGCCGATTTTAACACACCATCTGAGAAGGCCCAGGTCGCAGCACAGCCAATGGGACGTCGCAGCAGGGGTCAACTCGGTAGGCCAGAACTGCAGCTGACATCCTAGCGGTCCGTGTGGTTGTTCAGCAACCCAAAGGTTCTTGATTGGTTGACTAGTCATCCATCCTCTCAGATGACATAATCTGACAACCCAGCCAAGAGTCGGTGGGAACGTCAGACACAACCCTTAGTTTGCATGGCCGGGAGCGGGTCAGCGGCCCTCACCAGTCCTCAAACCCGCATCTGTCCCATCCGGTGTCCCGCTCAGCCAGAGATCTACATAGTGGTCCAGGGATCACGCCACTGATATAACAGGAAGAACAATTTTGAGGAGGGCAGTCAGCAGCTACGTTGGCAGCGAAGAACTGGGCCTATATCCCCTGCTACTTGCAGTAGCGGGCAAAGTAGTAGATGTGGAGAGTTGCATGGAGGTCATGTTGTGAGGGGTCACCTATGCAAACCAAAACCGTGGGTATGAAGACAGCAGTGACGATGAAACACAATTGGATGAAGAGTGAAGCCGACCGCACTGTGCTGGGAGCCGGGTGAAGCAGGCTTTATCGCTCGTCAGGAAGAAGAGGGCGTCAGCTTGGCGCATCAGCAGTGGCGCAGCTAGTAAGTGGGTTTTTTGTGTGGCAGTGAGTCAGCAGGTAGCAGCAGTGGAGGTCGGAGTCCAAGCGGGCCACGGGGTAGAAAAACTGCTTCACAGGTCCCAAGAAAGTAGCGGCACAGTGGGCTCAGTGAGGCAGTGGGCATTAATCACTCAGTGCGACGTGGCGGTAAAAATCAGATACTCTGCGGTGTGGCAGATTCTTTGCTAAAGACAACGGAGGAGCCGAATATGGAGTATATGTAGAATCTGTGGCAAAAGTGAAGCGTGGCCAGGGAGCTAACGTTGCACCACGGTCCCTGCTCAACACATGCAGCATCACCAACCGGGGGGGGGGGGGGGGGTGGCCTGGGAGAAACGTAACTCATATGAGGTGGTCCCATCCTCCGCCGGCAGTCAACAGCACAGCAGCGCCCATTGAGCACGCAAGCCATAGCAGCATCAAGCTCACACCACCTCTGGCAGAAGGAGCTGTTTCTCTTGCCATCATCTCCCAGTCCAGATGAACTCTGCCACCCAATATAAAGATTCCGCTGGGACTACAGGCAGCCAAACTGGATGTGGTGGTCCGCAACATGCCGAGTTGCAGTGGAAAGCTGTCCTTCCTGGCCAGTAGAGTGGCATCAGAGCGGGAGTTCAGTGTGGCTGGGTCCATCGTTACCCCCAAGGAGAACCACTTGTCCACGTGAAATGTGGAGAACCGTACTGACTTTGTCAAGATAGAATCAAGCGAGGATTGGCCAGGTACTTCCAGACACCAATGTGTTAACCGTCAGATTTTATATCAGCCATGACGCTCCCAAAACTTTGAGAATGAGTCCCTGGATTCAAATAACCTGCCTCAGCCCCTATTCTGATGCTTCGCCTGCCCTCATGCCACACATTCTGCTGCCAGTTACTCCATCTGCCTACCACCATCTTTACCAAGGTACTGGTATTACCACCCACCCTCCACAATCTGTCATGTAGCCACCTCTATGACCAGATGCTGCTGCTGTTGCTAGCCATGACATCCACATGGTGTCATTGTGCCTCTCTCATGACCTCATGCTCCTGCTGCTGGTTTTGCTGCTGCGGTCAATTTCACACCCTGTCATTGTGCCACTTCCTCTGACTCATGCTTTGCTCCGCCATCACTCCACTCTCAGTCATTGTGCCACCTCTGTGGCCGTACTCCTGTATGGAGCCACCATCCACACCACTGTCATTGTGCCACTCCTCTGGCCTACTACTGGTTTTTGCGACCTCCAGAATGTAATAGTGCCACTTACCTGACCTCATGCATGCTGCTTGTGTCTGCTGCCCGTGACCTACACACCTGTCCTTTGTGCCACTCTGTGGCCTACCACTGATTTGCCACTCCAGAAAAGTCATTGTGCCACTGCCATGACCTCATGCGCTTCAGTAAGCTGCTGCTGTTACCTCCCCCTCTCTGTCATTGTGCCACTCTGAGGCCTACTACTGTTATTCCACCTCCACAATGACATTGTGCCACTGCCTAACCTCATGCAGCTGCTGTGGCTGCTGCCGTGACCTACACACTCTGTTAATTGTGCCATTCTGACTCATTCTGCGCTGTGGCCTTCTGCCGTGACATACAACACTCTGTCATTGTGCTACTCTGTGGCCTACACCCTGTATTTGCCACCGTCCAGAAAGTCATTGTGGCCACTGCCTAACCTAAATGCCTGCTGCTGTGGCGCTGTCCGGACCTCCACACTCTGTCATTGTGCCACTGTCCTGACCTCCATGCTGCTGCTGTGGCTGCCCTGCCGTGACATACACACTGTGTCATTGTGCCACTCTGTGGCCTACTCCTGTTTTGTGCCACTCCAAAATGTCATGTGCCACTTGTCCTGACCTCCATGCAGTGCTGTGGCTGCATCCTTAAACCCTCCACACTGTGTCATTTGTGCCACTTGTCTGACCTCATGCTGGCTGCAGTGGCATCTTGCCTGGCCCTCACACTGTGTATAGTGGCCCCTCTCTGACCTCATCTGCTGCTGCCAGTGACCATCCCCACTCCTCTGTCAATGTGCCACTCTGATGGCCCCTACTACTGTTACCACCTCCAGAATGTCATTGTGCCACTGTCCTGACCTCATGCTGCTGCTGTGGCTTCCTGCCGTGCCCTCACACTGTGTAATAGTGCCCTCTCTGACTCATCTGCTGTCGCCGTGACCTCCACTCTCTGTCATTGTGCCACTCTGTGCCTACGTCCTGTTTATGCCACCTCCAGAATGTCATTGTGCCACTATCTGAACCTCATGCTGCTGCTGTGGCTGCTGACTACCCTCCCCAACTGTTGTCATTGTTTCCACTCGTGGCCAAATCCTGTTTTTTGCCACCTCCAAATGTAATTGTGCCCCTGTCTGACCGTCTTGCGGCTGTGGCTGCCTGCCGCACCTCCACACTGTGTCATTGAGCCAATTCTGACCTCATTTGCTGCTATGGCCTGCTGCCGTGCCCTCCACTCTCCTGTCATTGTGGCCACTATTTGGCCTATAACTGTTTTTCCACCTCCAGAAAGTCATTGTGCCACTGCTGAGCCGTCATGCTGCTGCTGTGGCTGCTGCCGTGACCTCCACTCTCTGTCATTGTGCCACCCTCTGACCTCATGCTGCTGCTGCCATGACCTACACTCTCGCTCATTGTGCCACTCTGGGGCCTAGTACTGTTTTGCCACTCCAGAAAGTCATTGTGCCACTGCCTGACCTCAAGCTGCCTGCAGAGCTGCTGCCGTGACCTCGCATTTCTTTGTCCATTGTTGCACTCTCTGACCTCATACTGCTGTTGCCGTGACCTCCACTCTCTGTCATTGTGCCACTCTGTGGCCTAGTACTGTTTTGCCACCTCCAGATTGTCACTGTGCCACTGCCTGACCTCATGGTGCTGTTGTGGCTGCTGCCTTTGACCTCCACCTCTGTCTTGTGCCACTCTCTGACCTCATGCTGCTGCTGCCATGATCTTCACTCTCTGTCATTGTGCCACTCTGTGGCCTACTCCTGTTTTTGCCACCCCCAGAATGTCATTTTGCCACTTTCTGACCTCATGCTGCTACTGTGCTGCTGCTCATGTGACCTCCAAACTTTGTTATTGTGCCACTCTGTGGCCTACTCCTTGTTTGTGCCATCTCGCACTCTGTCATTGTGCCACTCTGTGCCTACACTCCTGTTTTTGCCACCATCCAGTATGTAATTGTGCCACTGTCTGAACCTCATTCGTTTTTTGCTGCTGGTGGCTGGCTGACGTATCCTCCACACGTCATGTGCCACTCTGTGGCCTACCCTGTTTTGCCACCGTATCCAGAATGTCTTTGGGGTCACTGTCTGACCTTCATGCTGCAGTGCTGCTGCCGTCACCTCCACACTGTGTCATTGTGCCACTGTCTGGACCTCATGTTGCTCTATGGCTGCTGCTGTGCCCTCACGCTCTGTCATTGTGCCAACACTGTGGCCTACCTCTGTTTTTGCCACTTCCAGATGTCATCGTGCCACTGTCTGATCTCATGCGCTGTGGCTGCTGCCATAACCTCCACACTGTGTCATTGGCACTCTGTGGCCTACTCTTTTTTTGGCCACCCCTCAGAATGTCATTGTGCCACTCCTGACCTCATGCTGCTGCTTCCGTTAACCTCCACACGTGTGTCATTGTGCCACTCTGTAGCTACTCCTGTTTTTGCCACCCTCCAAGAATGGCATAGTGCCACTGTCAGACACCTCCATCGCTGCTGCCTCGCCCGTAACCTCCACACGTGTCATTGTGTACACTCTGTGGCCTACTCTCGTTTTTGCCACCTCCAGAATGTCATCTTGTAACGCACTGCAGGACCTCATGCTGCTGTGGCTGGCTGCCGTCACCCGACTGGTCCCACACCCTGTCACGAATGTTCGCCACCTGAACCCTCAGCTTGTTTTTTTCCAGGCTGGTCGCTGCCATGATTATCAGGCTACATTCCCGCTTGAGTTTTTGTGGTCAGTTTTTGCCCTCTTAATGCCCAGTGAATTTTATAGTGAAGCGATCAAAAGCGGCGCAGTCATGTGCTTGTCATAACTAAACACAACATTTGTATGAAAGACCAAACCCAAGCCCCCTCTGCAATATTTTAAGTTAAAAGCATGGCACAACATTCTACCGCACCCTGCAGGCTCAGTGCACCTGGAAATAGCTGTTATTTGAACGCGATTCGTCCCATAGTAATCCGGACCGAAACGAATTTTGTCCGGAAAATTCGGTACGAAGTCACCGAATCGAATTTTTGATAAATTCGCCCCCATTCACTAGATAAACTGTAAAATAGTTTAACTCCCTGCCCCGTAGTTTGTGGAGAATTAAAGAGAATTATATGTTAA
This sequence comes from Phyllomedusa bahiana, assembly GCA_025379985.1. Classification (NCBI taxonomy): domain Eukaryota; kingdom Metazoa; phylum Chordata; class Amphibia; order Anura; family Hylidae; genus Phyllomedusa; species Phyllomedusa bahiana. Next base: position 53,138 of record JAODAL010014658.1, read on the forward strand.
TTTTAATGAACCAATATAACATGCATACCCCTGAATACAACACGTTGTCACATCCCTTTTATATACCCTGATGCTTTTGTGCTGATGGTTTCCTGGTTCCCTGATGGTCTTTGTGAGCTAGTGATTGGGCTGTCAATGAATCAATCTATTGACTAAGTAAATCTAGTTTGAGACCCAGAAAAGACTGGCATGGTACAACAGAACTTTTATTTGTTGCTGATGTGGGAGCAACAAGGCATCTTAGGAACTAGAATGTTAACATTTACTTCTTTTCAATCCTTTTTAATGTCTGCATAGAGTTTGTTAACCTTGTAAATCATTTTGATAACAACTACTTTATACAGATCTCTGAATCTCTATTCCTCTTTATATCTAATGTACATTCATGTTTAATAGTGAATAAAGGTGTTTCCATACGGATGATTAGCTGGTGTACAGTATTCTTATTTAATATATTAAGATATCACATATCTAATCCAATAATAAGTATGTGACTGAAATATATATTTCAAATTGCAACTGTGCAATTAAACATCACATTTAACTCATCTTTTTTTTTTTTTTTTTAGGATTATATCTATGACATCTGGCGTTAGATGTCAGTAAGGGGTTTATTCATTGGGTTCCTGAGTGCAGGAACTCAAAAAGAGCAGGACCTCAAAGAGGGCAAGACCTTACAGACAGCCTGTGAGGCTGCTGATTAATACTGCAGACAGTCCACAGCAAATCAGCTGCCTTTGAGGTCCTAACCTCTGTGAGGGCCAGGCCCCCAAGATATTTTTCTAGGATTTTAAGTAAATAATGTAACAAGCTTCTGTGAATTTTTGTGAATTGCTTATGTTAGTGCAGGGGTTCACAAGATAAAGAGGACCCTTGAAATGGGTTGTGAGCTTACATAGTTTGTCCAAAATATCAGCTAACACCTTGGGCCACATGTATGAAACGGTTGTGGTCTAAAACTCACTTTTTGGGGAAAAAAGTGAGTTTTAGACCAAAACCATTTGATACATGTGGCCCCTTATGTTTGATTTGTTTTCAGACTTCAGTTTGGCACTGTGATGTTGGGAAGCAGGAGGTGTCAGTATTTTGTGTTAGGCACTTGGAATATGCTGGGCAACCCATTCAATGGAATAGTATGGGCATCATCAATAGGCTGTAAGCCAGTATGGTGTCCCACACAAAATCCTATGGCTGGAACACTATAGAAGTCTTATCTATGCATGATTATATTACCAAAAATCATCCCCCTTGTGGATAATAGGTGTGTGAATTGTTGTTTATCACTATTTTTGCACTTATGAACTCTCCACTGTATGGAAGGGTGTTTTTTTGGCATACTGGTGTGAACTAGTTTTGATACAATCTGCAGTTATTTGTTGGACCATTGCACCCATCAGGAATAGTTTGTGTGAGAGCAATTGTTCATCAGTATTCTGCACCTCTGCAATCTTTCACATGTAGTGACAGGGCTTCTATTGCCTCATACTGGGAATGGATTTTTGCTGTGATTTTCAGTAGATGCTGAACATTTTTTTCTGTGAATTTTTGCCTCCTTGATTTAACCCTTTCATTCATCTCGGTAAAGTTCATACATGGGTCACATTTTAGTCTAGACAGAGGTTTCAGTCTAGAACATTCACTTTACCAGTCCAAGACCCAGTGCAGCCCACCTGACCATCTGCAGCCTCGGACTAGAATACCCTCCTATATAGCATCATAGGTACCGACAGCAGCACAAACTACAAGTTTTTATTCACTAACTAGATAAGACTCCTTACCTTACTTGTGCACATTTGTTTGATGCTGTCATCTGTCAATTCTTTTTTTTTTTTCGATTCAATGAGCTTTATTTCAACAGCAACAGGAGTATACAGAATAACAGTCACGTTCTTACAACATATCGAAAACATCAACTTTCCTTCCATAATAGTAGACGGAGCGTAGACAAGGAAAAATAGCAAAATTTGCAGTCTTCTTACAACGTGTCTTTTCAGCAATATCTATACTATTCCAACCCCTCCCCAGCCGAAACGCTTTCGAGTCCTCTACTCGCGTTCCCGCTGGGGAAGCGGAGGGTTACAAGCACACTGGTACCTAAAAACTCTCCTGTCATCAAGGCAGCAGACACGAGATAGCTTCTGAGCAGGAATGAGGAAGTAACAAAAAAAAAAAAAACATCTTTATGGAAATTAACCTAAAATCTAAAACCTTTTCAAAACTTTCATGTAACTATTTCAGACGCGGCTGAGGGCTCAATATAACCTAAGCGGCTGCAGGGCGACATTCGGTAACCCTTGAGATTCCCTCTTTTGCAACATAGTCTGGAAACAGGGAAGTTACAGACAGGTAAGGGGAGAGTCCGGCCAGAGCGTTGTGGTCTAATATCAACCTACTGCATGGAACTCAGGTGAACCAACAAAGGCCATCCAATCACTCCATGTCCTATAGAACCGGTCAGGAGAATTTTCACTCTCCGACCTCAACTCCTCCATTCTCTGTATGGAAAGATTTCTGCAAACCATTCTGTTAGAGACGGAGTTGGGTGGCCCTCCATTTCCTGGGGATTAAGAATTGGGCTGCTCCCAAAGGAAAAGGGGTAAAGCCCCCCCTTAAAAGTTCTTGTTGGGAAATGGTAACGGAGAAAAGGGGGGCCCGTGGGGTCATTTTGTACCCGTTCCCGTAATTTTCTCTTCACCTCGATACCCGGGGGGCCAGAATGGTGCAAATCCGCGCTTTCCCCACCAAATATCACATATTACCCGGCTTCTCCCCACCCCCACAGTACAGGAACTGCAGGAAAAATGTGTTAGCAGGGTGGGGACTCGGTCCCATCTTGATAAATTTTGTAATTAAGTTCCTGTATGGGGAAAGGAACACTGAAGTTTTAGTGCTAGAGTGTGTGCTCTCGCCAATCCCTCATCAGTTAATGTAATCCCTATTTCTTTCTCCCAATATCCTAACACAGGCCTACCATTAAAAATGGTATCTAAAAGCAATTTGTATATCCAAGATTGCATCCCCTTGGGAGCCTGATGCTGCATGCCAGGGTTCAAAATCAGGAGTTTCTGGCCATCCCAACCCAAGCCAGTTGGTGCCAAAATATGTTTAAGTTGCATGTATTGCACCCAGACATTGGGAGTCGGGTTTGTCCCCGCCACACTCTCATTAAAGACTTAAACACAGCATTTCTATAAAGCTGCCTTTTTTCTGGGGGGCGTTCCCTTCCCCTTCCTGATATGGGGAAATAAAGGGAGTGAGTCGCGGGTCGGGTTTTGCCTCTGTTGAATAGCGGGGCCCCCCGGGGTATACATTTAACTGCACCCATATTTTTTAAGTACTGAAACGGTTAAATTTAAACTAAAGGCAAGCTAGAAAATCAAACCCCGGGGGCGGGGAGGAGCCGGGGGCAGAAATGACACCCCCCCCGTATATGGGGTCTTAAAAGCTGCACCCATGATTTATGACCAGCGTGAACCAATCCAGCACTCTGGCGCAGTCGCTGCACATAATATAACTTCCAGCCCAAAAAGGGCCCCAAAACTCCTTCACCTTTCCCCTGATCAATATGTTTCTGGCAATCCTGGGGCCTCGCCCCCCATACAACCCCCAAAGCATTATTGAGATTTTAAAGGGGCGTTGGGGAGAGCCAATTGGGAGTTGAAGCAAGTAAACCTCGGGAGGATATTCTTTTTAATAAATTTTAAAACCGGCCTTTGACCAGGAGTTTCCCTTTCCGGCCCCATCTACCCAAATCGCCCTTGAAGTTTGGTTTGGGGAGGAAAGTTCAATGAAAGAGATTGCCGATTTCTGGGGATCTGAACTTTAGACGGGAAATGGTCCGTCACCCACTTGAACATGAATCTGTTCTGCACGTCGTAGACCCCTGGGTCCAGGAAAACATTCATTGCTTCACTTTTAGACCATTGCCCTTTAAAAATGCTTCCCCTTCAAATTATCCAAAATCCATCAAGGGGGCAGGGGGGGTTTTCCGGCTGTGTGATATTTCAGGAGGTCATCAGCAAAAGCCCCGCATTTTTTGTTTAAAGCCCCCTATCTGCAAGCCTTTGACTTCCTCCCCCGGGCTCGCACAACACCCATACCAGCACATATAAGAAAGGGGACGAGGGCCCCTTGTCTCGCCCCTTGGAAGTCAAGGATCCGGATAAAACCCCTTTGGGCCCTAATCTTGCCGAGGGGTTTTATACAATCCCATGATTCGCTGCAGCATCCCCGGGGCCCAATCCCCCATTTGACAAGGCAGACCCATAAAATCCCAATCCACCCTGTCAAACCCCTTTTCCAGCATCAATTAGATGCGATGATGGTTTTGGGGGCTTTCTGGCATATTCAGTCGGGGAAGAGCCCCTTAGAGATAATCCTACTTCTTTTCCTGGCACGAACCAAACCCTGACTTATGTTGAGATCCCCCAATACGTTAATTCTGGGGCAATAAGCTTCGTATAATTGGCGTCCGGGGTTTTAATAGCGGATGGGCCTATAACTGGACATAACATGGGGTATTTTCTGGGTTTCGGGATCACCGGTAAAATTTGTGGGCCTGAGTAAATGAAAGGAAAGGGCGGGGTGGCCGAGACCAGTTAAAAAGGGGAAAAGGGGTTCCGTAACTCTTCCCTTTAAAAAATCTTATAAAATTTGGCTGTGAACCTCGGGCCCCGGGGGCTCTTTCCAGATGGCAGGCGGAGGTGGTTGCCCCCGTCCGCCCGAAAAGGGACCTCAAGCCCTCCAGTCGCCCCCAAACCAACCAGGGGGGGAAAGATTATAGAGCTCCGATAAATTTTGGAATTCCCCGAATTCCCCGTGTAAATTTGGTTTTCCCCCGCCCCAGTCTTAATCGAAGGCAAAAGGAGGCTTTTTTATTCGAGGCCCTGGCTAACACCCTACTTGGTTTTGTTACTCCAAGCATAGTTTTCCCCGGCACAAACTCCCGAAACCCAGCCGTTTTTTTCACAGCTGCAAATCTCCTTTTTGTCTGCAAGATCCGCAGATCTAATCGGACAAAGTCCTCTTATGCAAAACTTCGAGTCCGCCAGTTGGCCATCATTTTTTTAATTTTTTATGCCGCTTCTTTTTTAACGGGCCCCTGTTTTATCAATCCCCCCCCCGAACTACCATTTTAAAAGGTTCCCCCTTCCTTGAGGGGAGGATGGGTCCCATGAGTGGACATGATAAACAACCCGATGGCTGGGTTGGGCTGGGATAGGTCAGCTACACAAACCGAGTCTGGAGCACGATTCCCTTAGCCTTCAATTAAACGTTGGGCATGGTGCGGGATATTTAATTCGCATGAGACCGTTTCATGGTTCTGAGAGGGGTATATTACCTATGCTCGGATTGTGCCCTTGAAAAGTGCATGTTTTTGGGGGAACATAATCTACCTCTATACCTCCCGAGGAACGAATAAAGTGTTCCCTCTGCCTGGATGAGTAAAGCCTTCCAAATAACAGAGTGATTTGGGGCAAGAGCCTAGGAAATTTCAATCTATGGTGCAGACCCAGGACGCCCGGACGATGCGTCCACGCAGGCTGCTTTCAAACATTAAAGTCCCCGCAAGGACAATTTTCCCCCCCCCCCCAAACTCATTTTGCCATCCAAACTTTTTGCATAAAGGTAAGCTGCCCGGTTCGGGGCATATATGGTTTTTTGGGAAGGTGGCCCCTGTCGCAGTTTTAACAAAGAGATATTAGGGCTATACTTTTTTAATACAAGTTCCTGAACCTGAAGTCCTTTTAAAGAATATAGCCCCTCCTTTATTTTTGGTTCAAAGCTACGCGTACCCAAAAGGGGAAAGTACTTATTTTGGGAAAAATTCTGGTAAACCACACAGTGATCTCTTGGACACAGAGTATACGGGTTTTCTGTTGTGCATCTATGCAAGATCTGAGATCTCCTTTCGGGATAAAAACCCTTAACATTGAGAGAGGAATCTTAAATTCGCCATGCTACCAGGGGAAAACCCAAAAAGCTAAGCCCAAAAAAGGGAGAAACATCCAATCAGCCGCGTCTGAGCAAAAAGGTGAAAACGGAATATAACAACCTAAAAGGAAAATAAAGAAAATTTCCAATATAAGCCCGAGTATGGTTTTCAGGGCCCGCAAAAAAAAACTAAAATTTTTGCGAATACCATTGCTTTAAAACAAAAACCAGGTTTTGTAAGCACCACGGGGGGAGGAAGGGGGCCCTGTTGGATCAAAACAAAATGTCGAAAAGTGTCATCAATAATAGGTAAAGGAGTCATCCCTGGGGCCCATCTGTTTGGAAACTTTGCAAATTTGGAACTTTTCATCAAAAATGGAAAAAATTTGTTAAGTTTTATGCTATTACTATTGGCCCCTTTCCCGGGGCTGGGCCAACCCGGGCTTACGAACTCAGCTGGGGGCATCTGGTACCCACAAAACAATAAATTTTTAAATGTGTGAGAAAATACGGGGGGCCCCAAACTAGGGGGCAGCCAGGTCTACTATCTGCAAAACGTGGTTTTAGGCAAGTCCATTAAAGAGACCTTGCATCATTGCGTGTTAGGCCCGGGGGTTGAGCCTCCCCACCCCCTCTACTTTCTATGTGTGGGAAACCGCTTTTTTGTATCTGGTACCCCTGTTCCTTCAGGGGTTCCAAAGCCCGGACTCGCCGGGGGGAAGAAGGGGGCCAGGTGGGCCCCGGGGGGGCATTGGCGCAGCCCGTCCCCGTTGGTAAGGAACCCCCACAGTTTTAGGCATAAGGAATGTTGGTAAATCCGCCGGGGGTTTAAAGGACCGGCCCTCCTCCTCCTGACAAGTAGGGCAAATGGGAATCCCCACCTGACCAATTGTCTATTTTCAGGAGGGATAAAGAGGCTACAATGCTGTACGGAGCCTAATGTCGCCAAAGATCAGGGGAAAGGGGTAGCGGGTTTCCCTTTAAAAAAAATATCGGGCTGTTTCTCCCCCCCCTTCATTATTGTCCTTCAGCATATGAAGCCTAAGTTACATCCCTCAGTTTGCTAGGTCTGGGTTTATGGGGAGGAGCCCTATGTGCCTTTTAATTTCAACATGTAATCGGGGTTTCCTAAAGCATTTGAAGATTTTTTCCGGAAATGGGTTTGTCCCGCGGTTTGACAGATTTGGGAGCCCCCTAATCCTTATATTGTTCCTCCTGTTTCTATTTTCTAGATCATCAAATTGATCTACTAACTGCTGATGGAGGGTTTGCTGTGACTTAAGTGCTGCTTGTAAGTCCAGTATAGATGTCTGAACTGAGGAGTGTGATGATTCAAGGGATTCCACTCTGGACTGGAGCGCGGTCACATCGCCTCTGACCACCCCCGACTCACGGCGCCATTCTTGTTTGATATCAGCTGCCAGAGTCAATAAGTCATTTTTGGTAGGTAAAAGTGTTAAGAGCGCCTAAAGCTCCGGGTGACCTCTAAGGATCAACAGCGCTCTATTTTTTGTGATATCAGAGGTGTCATCGGCCAGAGATTCATGTTCAGAAGAAGTGTAGACGTCTCCAGGGGAGATCGCCCGGCGTTTCCCAAAACCCCCGTGAGCCCCAGACTCAGGCCCTGCATGCCACCTCCGATGGCTTTATGGAGGGGACATTAGCTGAGTCCAGAAAGCCTGAGACCCACATTCAATAAAAGCGTCCTCAAGTGGGTCTGGGACCGTCTCTTGGGAAAGTTGCTGGGGGTCATCTGGGCCTGGAGGAGCGTAAAATTGGCCCTCATGCAACCTCACCCCCCTGGCAGCAGAGGTTCTTCTCTGGGTTGTAGGCTCAGGATGTGGGCTATGAACAGTAGGGGGTCCAGGATTCTCAACTCCTTCAACATCACGGCCTGGGCCTAACCCTCCAGGACAAGGGCTATCTGTTTGGGCCTCTCGCAGGGGCTTGTCCACCCCGCGCTCCCCCCTCCGGGTTGCAAATGACGGGAGTCCTCTGTGTGGAGGCGAGTCCGCTGCCATGTGCTCCCCCTCCTCTCCCCGTTCAGGAGTCTCCCCCTGTTGTCCGTCGCCCCCAGACATCCTCGGGCACTTACGGCTAGTAGGGAGCCCAGTCTCCTCCGTCCCCGGCGGTGTAGGGAACTGCCGACGTCTCAGGAGTGTCGTCAGGTCTCTCCCAGCAGGTTCACCTGTCGGTGACGTGCTCCGGTCCGCTGGAGAAGATGGCGCCCACATGTCGTCATGGTGGCCAGGCGATGCGGCCGCTGTTACTGCAGACGGGTTGCGGGGCTGCGACGGATGGTAGATGTCCCGGGCAGATAATCTGATATCCCTCTGCGCTCCTGCCTCCGCCCTGTTCTCTCGAGCGGCTATCCCCGCTCTGTCTTATGGCGCCTCGTGTCTGAGTGAGCGCCTCACTGGGGGAGATGGCGCTCCCGTGATGGCGCTGCGCTCTGGGGATGCGTCCGCGCTCTCCGCCAAGGAGCTGCAGGGGCTCAACGATTGCCGGGTCTCCCGTTCCGGGGGTTGCGCTCCCTTTTGCAGGTTAGTCTCCGATGGTGTCTTCTTGACATCTGTGCCGCTCCTGGCTCTCTGCAAATCGCGTGCCTCCGCACGTCTCAGCAAGAAAGATGGCGCCCTCCGGCCCGGGGACGCAGGCCTCAGGCCTTCCCGCCGGTCCATTAGAGGTTCGAAGAAGTTTCTAATTGGCACACTCAGTGCTGGGGTGACATGTGCCTTCCTGGGTCACTTTTTGCCTCTCTTAGAGGGCATCTGAAAGCTTTATCCACTCTCTGAAGTTCTGGCCCGCACAGAGCTCCTACAATGTGCGTCCTCCTGCTAGCATGCTAGGCCACGCGCCCCCCCCCCCCCCCTCTCCCCCGTCATCTGTCAATTCTGAAGCTCCTCAGTTGCATCCTACAGTACATGGAAAAACACTAGGCCATGGGAGAAATTCCTGATCTATATTAGTTGTGGCCTGGGTGAGCTACACCATCTAGAAACAGAATTGAAGAGAACTCAAGTAGGTTGAATACATAAGCCTCACACTGGAAGAGCATATCTGTATTAATAGATAATCTTATGACCTAAGGGTGTTACTTACAAGTGCTGAAAACAGCGTCAAATACCTCATCTATTGCAGTTTTCAGATGAGGTTTTTATGAGGGTTTGATGGTTTTTTTTCATTTGGTTTTCAACATGGTTTTTATGCGCTATTTTCTTTCTGGAACACCCACACAAGTTTATTGCAAGGGTGGTTTTCAGGCACAGATCTGTGTCCAAAACCATGGCATAAAAGCGCCATATTGCGGGATGTTTTGCAGCTCTCCGTTATTTTTTCTAAGGGCATTTTACTCACCGAAAACTCCTCAAGAATTGACATGTTATTTATTTTTCAGCCCTGAAAACATGAATAACAAGGCAGTTTTTACGTAGGAATCTCTGCCAAAACTGTCCAGAAAATAACATCAAAATCAGCCATGTGAATATACTCTAACGCTTCTATCCTGGCATGTGCAACTGACACTTCGTGATTAGGCTGTGGGTAGTTCTACAGTAGTGATCAGCACATCAGCTCTGCTATTCCTAGCTGATCCTATTAGAGTGACATGAATGCAGGAGGTTCGTAAACTGTAGTGCACAAGGCTACACAGCTCTAAAAGGTTAAAGTTAAGCCAGCAACATAGATAAACAAGCTTCTCTGCTGCATATAACACTCAGCAGGGAGTGAGGTCACTATGGTCAGACAGGGCAGTTGGAGCAATAAGAGCAGAGAGAGATGGCCGGTATCTGAGGGAAGCTTGTGTAAACAAGCAGGAGATAAAAACTTCTCTGTTTCCCAAACAAAGCAAAATCAGAAGAGCATTGTATTTGGTAAAAGTCTTTATTGACCTTTGCTTACTTTTTTAAAGCTAATCACTGTAGTGAGAAAACCTTTCTAGGCCAAGTGATTTAAATCAGGCGTGCTCTTACCAACTACTTCTAATAAATTGGGTATCTTTGGAATTGTATTGACTTACACAATAAAGATAACTGTATCATTTAGACTATGTCTACACAGCACAGGTTTTTGGTCGGATTTTCAGCGGATTCAGTATTTAGAATCCGCCAAAACTCTAACTATAATGTGTGCTGTGTAGCCCTCAATAGAAAATCCGCGCTCTAGTCTACACAGCACAGATTTTTTACTGAGGGCTTCCAAAAACTAAAACCATCTGGTGGAATATAGAACATGTATATTCCACCGGACCAATGTCGGATTCCTGCAGCGCCAATGTACTGTGCCACAAGGGGTCTGAAATCTGACCACCGTTTTTTGCACAAAATCCATGCATAAAATGGTGGTTCTGTGCGGTCCAGCAATGTGAAAATGCCAGCAGATGTTGGACGCTATTTTCACATTGCTGAGTGAACCTAGCTTTATACTGCACATTTTACTCCAAAAAATCTAAACAATTTGTTTCCCCAACAAAGAGGTAATTAATGATGCTTTGGCTATATGGGACCCTGAAATTCCTGATTGCTTCCCTGCTTGTTGCAGTTGAACACTAAAATAGAGCCAACTCAGCCCCCAGCGGTAGATAAATGCTTCCATATGCTGGTGAAGACCTAGAGGCAGGCTGCTGAGTCATAGCTTGGACCTACCTCCTAGAGCAGTGTTTCTCAACTCCAGTCCTCAAGACCCACCAACAGGTCAAGTTTTCAGGATTTCCTCAGTATTGCACAGGTGGTGTAATTATTGTCCATGCATTCTGCACAGGTGATATACCGTATATACTCGAGTATAAGCCGACCCGAGTATAAGCCGAGGCACCTACTTTTGCCCCAAAAAACGGGAAAACTTATTGACTCGAGTATAAGCCTAGGGTAGAAAATGCAGCGGCTACTGGTAAATGTTAAAAATAAAAATGGATACCAATAAAATTACATAGGCTGTTTAATGTCCCCCATAGGCAATTATAGGCAGATATATGGCCCTATACGCAGGTATAGGCAGGTATATGTCCCAAAAGGCACGTATATGGCCCCATAGGCATGTAATAGTTATATGTCCCCCACAAGCAGATTATAGGCAGGTATATGGCCCCATAAGCAGATTATAGGCAGGTATATGGCCCCATACGCAGGTAATAGGCAGGTATATGGCCCCATAGGCAGGTATAGGGCAGGCTGTAGGCAGGTATAGGGCAGGCTGTAGGCAGGGTATAGGCAGGTATAGGGCAGGCTGTAGGCAGGTATAGGGCCGGCTGTAGGCAGGTATAGGCAGCTGTAGGCAGGTATAGGGCAGGTATAGGCAGCTGTAGGCAGGTAAAGGGCAGTTATAGGGCCGGCTGTAGGCAGGTATAGGGCAGGTATAGGCAGCTGTAGGCAGGTATAGGGCAGGTATAGGGCCGGCTGTAGGCAGGTATAGGGCAGGTATAGGCAGCTGTAGGCAGGTATAGGGCAGGTATAGGCAGCTGTAGGCAGGTATAGGGCAGGTATAGGGCCGGCTGTAGGCAGGTATAGGGCAGGTATAGGCAGCTGTAGGCAGTTTAAAAAAATAAAAAAAACAATCACTTACCTGGATCCCCGCTGCTCCGTCTCCTGGGCGCGCTCCTGCATCTTCTCAGCACAGGCGGGTGACGTCATCAGGCAGCACACGCAGCATGATGACACACGCTGCCTGTGCCGGAAACTCCAGGCGGCCGCGAGTCTGCGGCCGCCCGGAGACCACTGCGGTGCAGGGAGCGCTCGCCCTCTGCCCCACAGTGGTATCCCTTCACCTATATGCGCTCCGGTAGGAGTCACATATAGGTGAAGGGATCGCGGACAGTGCCCGGGCCAGCGCAGCGCCCGGACACTGTCCGTTCACTCGGGATTCAGTAATATGCGCTCCCTGAGGAGCCGCATATAACTGAAGCATCCCTGTCGGCGCACGGGCCATCGCAGCGCCCGAGTGCCGACAGTGACTCGAGTATAAGCCGAGGGGAGATTTTTCAGCACATTTTTTTGGTGTTGAAAAACTCGGCTTATACTCGAGTATATACGGTAATTATTGTCAGTGCATTCTGTGGGAGATCCTGAAAACATGACCTGTTGGTGGGCCTTGAGGACTGGAGTTGAGAAACACTGTCCTAGAGCATCTTGGTAAAGGAACACTTCCACAAATGGCTCATAGGTACTTGAACAGATTGGGAGGCAGAAGCAGTGCTTTTCCATCTTCAGTAGGGGTGGTAAAGCAACGGCAGCCATGTTATGTACTGGTTCTCAACACCCAGAGAAGTTTTTGTGTTTGCAAGCTGGCCCAACGAGGAAGAGCCGTCCACTAACTAACACTTATAAACCCCCTGAAGGCACAAACACATGTCTACAGGTGACCAAAGGCATGCATGCTGAGCTCTTTACAGCCCGTTGCACACACGTCATGGATTCCATGAAATTATGCAACCAAGTAGCCAGTTATGATACAGTAACATAGATATTACTTTGACCATCTCCAATTTCTTTTAGCATTAATTTATGTATTATAAAGGACACAATATAACTGATATATGAAGAGATTTTATCAAAGAATGTCTAATTTATAAGATGTAGGATGGAAGCAGTTAATATAGAGTCTATATAGAGTTCTTAAAGTGCAACTCCAAAATGCAATTTCCAGTTAGATATCAAGCACAGTATATTCTCCTCCCTCCCCCATTTCAAACTCTGGACAAGGCTGTTGTGTAGATTGAACTCATAGCACCTACATGTTTGACTTTAAATATTTATGGCAATCTTATAAATAGTGTTGCTTAAAAATGAACTTGTCAACTGATTTATGCTTCCATATCTGAAAGCAAGATGTGATGGACGGAAAGAAGCTGAGCTCAGTGATTTGTAGGTTTATATGATCTGAGGCAGGATTTCTGAGTAAGAAGCAGAAAAAAACAGAAAGTAAAAGTACTCTCCCCATATGTAATAATTGAAAGTTTTTTCTATACACACACTAATAATGGAAAAGTTGTTTATTACTGTTGTGGGCAGTGTAATCATGACTTGCACTGTCCATAAAGGAGCCCTATCAGGATGTACTATGCTTTATATTTCAATTCATATCACAATGTATACTACTCAGCTCAGTTTCTCTCCCTCTATCGTATCTTGCTCTAAGATAGGGTAGTAATAGCGACCAGACTGTAACGGCCGGGATAGTGGATCCTCTGGACTTCCGCAAGCGATAGTGTAAGCCACGCCAGGGAGCGGAATCTAAGTAGGTCCCGGTTTTCACCAGAGCCCGACCCAAGTCCATCCCGCGGGAGTCTACCAGGTCGCTACCCCTGACGTGACTTGCTTGCGGTGGCATCCGAGGTGTAGCGTGGTACAGAATCGTGAGGTGTAGACGTAGTCGGGGACAGGCGCCAAGGTCAGGGCAGGCGGCAAGGTTCAGAGTCGAGAAACATAGGCAAGGGTCAGGAACACGGCAGAGACAAGAACAACGATAACGCTTTTTCTATTGCACGGAGGCAACAAAGATCCAGCAGGGAAGTGACGTGGATCCATAAACTATATAGGGTCAGTACTCAGCAATTAAACAGTTACCGGCGCGCTGGACCTTTAAATTTACATGAATGAGCGCGCGCGCGCTAGGGGGGCGAGCATGCGCATTCCAGCCGGCAGGGGCAGAGAGCAGGACAGGAGCGCCGTCATGTAAGTGGATGGGGCAGGTGCGCCCCCGGCCAGTAGCACAGCCAGCGGTGCCACCCGTTCCCACCGGACGCTCGGAGAGAGGGACACGGGTGCACCCGCGGCCCACGGATCGGGACGCGGCGCCACCCGTTACACTGACAAGTTCACTTCAAACTGCTCCGATCTTCCAAGAAGATACTTGAGTTAATTTTAGGATTTGGATACTTAGTGCGACATGTATGAATAGGGCTGTGTTCGTTTTCTGGTGTGCTTTGAGCCAAAAAGAATGTATGAAAAGGCATACTCCAAACTTTGGTGCGATAATTGCCTTTGTAATGCGCCAAAGACACTTTTTATTGCGCCAAAGATTAGAGGCGTTCTGGGGGCATGTTGCACCCCATTCTTAGAAGTAGACACATTTACGATAATTTGACAGCAAATCAAGGCACAGAACAGTTAGAACAGCCAGACAAAGTTAAAAGTGATCTGCATGAGCCATACATGTATTTGCACTAGACTTCGCCGGTATCAATAAACTGCAGAAGAACAAGTTCAGACATTCTGGTGCATTCTACACTGCCTTAAAGCAATTTAGAACTGGCGTTTCAGCACCAGGATTCACACATGTCGTCCCCAGAATGCCCAGAAATCTTTGGCATATTAAAAAGTGCCTTTGGCGCATTACAAAGGCACTTATCATGCCAAAGTTTGGAGTATGCCTGTTCAGTACACCAGAAAACTAGCACAGCTCTGTTGATGCGTGTCGCCCTTAATGCATATATAACAATTCTTATTAAACAGAGTAAGTTTGCATAAGGAAAATGTAAATCATACATGTCAACTCTTTCTGAGACTCCTGCAAATAGTGGAATTTGTTGTGAGAATTAACAAACCTCTGGCTGTGGTAGGCTCTTTAAGAGAAAGCAGAGCAGGAGCAGCATCAACAGATGCTGCCCTGACACCACAGATGGTAGGGAACCTTATAGTCTAGCTATGGGATGCACACTGCCTTTTTGGCACATGCACGCCACCAAAGAGGAGAGGTCAGTAAACTTCTCCACTTCCTGCACCATCCCTGCCCCTTTCCTCGCTGATGGTGTGTTACTAAGCTTTCTTAGACACTGCATAGCCTATTCAGCATCCAGGAAAGCTGAGTGACACCCCGTCTCCTACAGGTTGCATTCAGCTTTCCATGATAGACACCTCCATTACCAGCACTGGAATTAAACAGTAAAAACTATACAACAACACTTGCAGCCCTCATTGACCTTGCAATTAAAGAAATTTGCTGGTTTGATGTAGTCCAATTAATCCATCATAGTTCAAAGGGGAAATGTGTATAAAAGTAGAAATACTATAAAAAAACATTACAGTTAGAGATGGGCGAATCGATTCTAACAAAGTGAAATTTGTTTAGAATTTCAGGAAAACTTAGGTTCTGCACAAAGCCGAAGACTAGGGTGATTTTTGAGAAGTAAGCATGTTTTTAGTTGCTAAAATGGCCACAAGCACATGGCGTTACATGGGGAAGAGAATTCTGGGAGGAAGAAAGGAGGACCCTCAATGACATGTGCAGTCATGAAGCCAATCAGAGACCGGGGGGCATCTGTGACATCACAGCATTATAAGTAGGGACGGCACCCGCGCTTCTCACATTCCTCTCGTGGTGTCTTGGCATAACAGCGTCTCTGCTGCTGCTGCGGCGGCTGCTGCTACACAGATATAATTATAAAGCAAATTTCTTTAGTCAGCAATTGGGGAGGGGGAAAATAAACACTAGAAGTCTGTTACTTGCTCACCCAGCGTTCTGGATCCCCTGCTCTATACAAGTCATCCTAAAAGAAGCCGCTTTTATCAGAGACTGAAGCTCAGTTGCCCAAATTTAATGCCATCAGCGTTATAATTTTATTTAGTTTGTGCAGTATTCTCCCAGGGTGTCCAGGGTGGGTGTAATTCTGCCCCACATAAATTTCAATTTCACCTGTGCTATTATTAGGGAATTTCAGATTCAGGGAATCCACTCAATCATGTTAGTGTATTATTGGGAGTGAAATACAGAGTGTTTTTTGTCCGCCATCATTTAAATTTCACCTGTGCTATTATTAGGGAATTTCAGATTCTGGGAATCCACTCAATCCTGTCAGTGTTGTATTTGGGGTCAAATACAGAATGTTTTTTGTCCACCATCATTTAAATTTCACCTGTGCTATTATTAGGAAATTTCAGATTCTGGGAATCCACTCAATCCTGTTAGTGTTGTTTTGGGAGTCAAATACTGAGTGTTTTTTTGTCAGCCATTATTTAAATTTCATCTGTGCTATTATTAGGGAATTGAAGATTTTGTGAATTCACTCAATCCTGTTAGTGTTGTATTGGGAGTCAAATGCAGAGTGTTTTTTTGTTCGCCATCATTTAAATTTCACCTGTGCTATTATTAGGGAATTTCAGATTTTGGGAATCCACTCAAACCTGTTTGTGTATCATTGGGAGTGAAATATTGAGTGTTTTTTGTCCGCCATCATTTAAATTTCACCTGTGCTATTATTAGGGAATTTCAGATTCTGGGAATTTACTCCACCCTGTTAGTGTTGTATTGGCAGTCAAATACAGAATGTTTTTTGTCCGCCATCATTTAAATTTCACCTGTGCTAGTATTAGGGAATTTCAGATTCTTTGAATTCACTCAATTATGTTAGTGTTGCATTGGGAGTCAAATACAGAGTGTTTTTTGTCCGCCATCATTTAAATTTCATCTGTGTTATTATTAGAGAATTTCAGATTCTGGGAATCCACTCAATCCTGTTCGTGTTGTATTGGGAGTGAAATACAGAGTGTTTTTTGTCCGCCATCATTTAAATTTCACCTGTGCTATTATTAGGGAATTTCAGATTCTGAGAATCCACACAATCCTGTCAGTATTATATTTGGAGTCAAATACAGAATGTTTTTTGTCTGCCATCATTTAATTTTCACCTGTGCTATTATTAGGGAATTTCAGATTCTGGGAATTCACTCAATCCTGTGAGTGTTGTTTTGGGAGTCAACTATTGAGTGTTTTTTGTCCGCCATCATTTAAATTTCATCTGTGTTATTATTAGGGAATTTCAGATACTGGGAATCCACTCAATCCTGTTTGTGCTGTATTGGGAGTCAAATACAGAGTGCTTTTTGTTCGCCATCATTTAAATTTCACCTGTGCTATTATTAGGGAATTTCAGATTTTGGGAATCCATTCAATCCTGTTCGTGTATTATTGGGAGTGAAATATAGTGTTTTTGTCCACCATCATTTAAATTTCCCCTGTGCTATTATTAGGGAATTTCAGATTCTAGGAATCCACTCAATCCTGTTAGTGTTGTATTGGGAGTGAAATACAGAGTGTTTTTTGTCAGCCATCATTTAAATTTCACCTCTGCTATTATTAGGGAATTTCAGATTCTTTGAATTCACTCAATTATGTTAGTGTTGTATTGGGAGTCAAATACAGAGTGTTTTTTGTCCGCCATCATTTAAATTTCATCTGTGCTATTATTAGGGAATTTCACATTCTGGGAATCCACTCAATCCTGTTAGTGTTGTATTGGGAGTTAAATACAAAGTGTTTTTTGTTTGCCATCATTGAAATTTCACCTGTGCTATTATTAGGGAATTTCAGATTTTGGGAATCCACTCAATCCTGTTAGTGTTGTATTGGGAGTGAAATACAGAGTCTTTGATTGTCCGCCATCATTCAAATTTCACCTGTGCTATTATTAGGGAATTTCAGATCCTGGGAATCCACTCAATCCTGTCAGTGTTGTATTTGGAGTCAAGTACAGAGGGCGACATGTATGAACGGGATTTACGCCTGTTTTGTGGCGTATCCTGCGCCTCACCGGCCCGAATCCGCTGTCGGACGCAGGGATGCAATGTTAAGCGCAGCGTTCACCACTTTCGGCTGTGCCTCACATGAAGGGGCGTGTAATGGGCGCGGTGTGGGCGTTCCGGGGCTGGATGCGGCTCATTCTAATACTCCGAGGCATGTACGATCGCGGGTCGGCAAAGTGCGGCGCATTGCAGCGCTCGCCAGCTCCGACAGGCAGACCTGGTTGATTCTGGTCTAAATGATCCGGCGGATGCGAAGTGAAGCGAGAACGGAGCATGAAAGGAAATACATAGAAGATCGCAAGAGAAATCTCGGCTCTCAGCGCCGGGCGGCATGGAGTATGATTCCAAAAAAAATCCCCTTTTAAAGGCATAAAACATTTTCAGAAAAAGAGCTCAAACCTTAATAAAAAAAAAAATCACTTTCCAAAAATCTAGAACGGCGCAACATCAGGAATTAGGATCGTGGAAATACAGTAATTCAAATTCTGTAAGCGCTTCTCATTGGTCGGCAGAAACCAGCCAATCAGAATAGGAGCGACAGTGACCCATTATAACCTATGGTGAAATTTTTACCTATCAAAATCAAAGGCGGGACAGTTCAAAATTCAGAAAAAATGCAGAAAAAAGCTGATTGGTTGAGCTAGCGGGGGCTTGGCTATTTCGGCCAATCAGAGCACGAGCTACTTGTCCCATTGTAGTCAATGGAGAGATAGAGCGCCCTTCTTTCTCCATTCAAAATAGACGCACTACATCTGATTGGTGGATTCATATCTGCCGTCTGGGCTCAACCAATCAGCTATTTTCTGCATTTTTTAATGTATTTTGAACTGTCCGCCTTTTCATTTGATTGGTCCATACTTCTCCATAGCTTATAATGGTTCCCTGTCGCTCCTATTCTGATTGGTCGGCAGAAACCAACCAATGAGAAGCGCGTAAACAATTTGAATTACTGTATTTCCCGGCAATTCTCTATATCGCAATTCCTGATGTAGCGCCGGTCTCGGCGACAAACGCGTTGTTAGGGATTTGATTGATTTATGTTTTTAGAAGGTTTCAGCTGTTTTTCAGATAATGTTTTACTCCTAATGAAAATGATTTTTTTTAATCATACTCCATGCCACACGTCGCTGAGAGCTGAGATTTCATTGCCTCTATCTCTCTATAGACTACAATGGGACAAGTAGCTTGCGCTCTGATTGGCCAGGATAACCAAGCCCCCGCTAGCTCAACCAATCAGCTCTTTTCTGCATTTTTACTGTATTTTGGATGTCCCGCCTTTGATTTTGATTGGTCAATACTTCTCCATAGATTTTAAAGGGGCACTGTCGCTCCTATTCTGATTGGCTGGTTTCTGCTGACCAATGAGAAGAGTTTACAGAATTTGAATTACTGTATTTCCCGGCAATTTTCAATATCCAAATTCCTGATGTTGCGCCGTTCTAGATTTTTGGAAATTGATTTTATTTATGTATTTTTTTAGAAGGTTTGAGCTCTTTTTCAGAGAAAAGTTTTACGCCTTTATAAAGGCAATTTTTTTCTTCATACTCCATGCCACACGGACATCTTTAATGATTTCTCGCTGTTTTCCAGCCTGTCTCGAATCGGAATACATGTGAGGCGCAGTCCCGCACTGCGCCTGAGTCCCGCACTGCGCCTCACACACTGGCGAAGTGCGGTGAACTTTTACCGGATCTATGAGCGCACCTCCTCGGACGGCGAATATGAGGCGCAGCCCCAAACTGCGCCCAAGTCCCCGCACTGCGCCCCACACACTGGCGAGGCGCGGCGGACTTTACACGGCATCTATGATCGCACTACGTCGGGCGGCGAATCTTAGGTGCAGTCCCGTACTGCGAAAAAGTCCCGCACTGCGCCTCACATACTGGCAAGGCGCGGCAGACTTTACATGGTATGTATGAGCGCACCTTGGCACCGACATAAATCAGGCCCAAATTTTGCCGGAAAACTGGCGGAAACATGCGCTCCGACGTGGCGAGATTCATACGTGTCGCCCAGAGTGTTTTTTGTCCGCCATCCTTTAAATTTCACCTGTGCTATTATTAGGGAATTTCAGATTCTGGGAATCCACTCAATCCTGTTCGTGTATTATTGGGAGTCAAATATTGAGTGTTTTTTGTCCGCCATCATTTAAATTTCACCTGTGCTATTATTAGGGAATTTCAGATTCTAGGAATCCACTCAATCCTGTTCTTGTTGTATTGGGAGTCAAATACAGAGTGTTTTTTGTCAGCCATCATTTAAATTTCACCTGTGCTATTATTAGAGAATTTCAGATTCTTGGAATCCACTCAATCCTGTTAGTTTTGTATTGGGAGTGAAATACAAAGTGTTTTTTGTCCGCCATCATTTAAATTTCACCTGTGCTATTATCAGGGAATTTCAGATTCTGGGAATCCACTCAATCCTGTTAGTGTTGTATTGGGAGTGAAATACAGAGTATTTTTTGTCCGCCATCATTTACATTTCACCTGTGCTATTATTAGGGAATTTCAGATTTTGGGAATCCACTCAATCCTGTTTGTGTTTATTGGGAGTGAAATATAGAGTGTTTTTTTTGTCCGTCATCATTTAAATTTCACCTGTGCTATTATTAGGGAATTTCAGATTCTAGGAATCCACTCAATCCTGTTAGTGTTGTATTGGGAGTCATATACAGAGTGTTTTTTGTCCGCCATCATTTAAATTTCACCTGTGCTATTATTAGGGAATTTCAGATTTTGGGAATTCACTCAATCCTGTTAGTGTTGTATTGGGAGTCAAATACAAAGTGTTTTTTGTTCGCCATCATTGAAATTTCACCTGTGCTATTATTAGGGAATTTCAGATTTTGGGAATCCACTCAATCCTATCAGTGTTGTATTTGGAGTCAAGTACAGAGGGCGACATGTATGAACGGGATTTACGTCTGTTTTGTGGCGTATCCTGCGCCTCACCGGCCCGAATCTGCTGTCGGACGCAGGGATGCGATGTTAGGCCCCACATTCACCACTTTCGGCTGTGCCTCACATGAAGGGGCGTGTAATGGGCACGGAGTGGGCGTTCCGGGGCTGGATGCGGCTCATTCGAATACTCTGAGGCATGTACGATCGCGGGTCGACAAAGTGCGGCGCATTGTAGCGCTCGCCAGCTCCGACAGGCAGACCTGGTTGATTCCGGTCTAAATAATCTGGCGGATGCGAAGTGAAGCGAGAATGGAACATGAGAGGAAACATATAGAAGAACGCAAGAGAAATCTCGGCTCTCAGTGCCGGGGCGGATGGGGGAAATATTAAAAAAAAATCGCTTTATTTAAAAGGGATAAAACATTTTCAGAAAAAGAGCTCAAACCTTAATATAAAAAAATCACTTTCCAAAAATCTAGAACGCCGCAACATCAGGAATTAGGATCGTGGAAGTACAGTAATTCAAATTCTGTAAGCGCTTCTCATTGGTCGGCAGAAACCAGCCAATCAGAATAAGGAATCGACAGAGACCCCATTATAACTAGAGATGGCGAATTTCTCAAAAATTCGGTTCGGTCGTCACTTTCGCCGATATTTTCCGACAAAATTCCGTTTCGGTCCGTATTACTTCGTGCGACATAATCACGTTAAAAAAACAGCTATTCCAGGCTGCCCAGAGCCTGCAGGGTGGCTTAGAAGTGTGTGCCATGCTTAAATTATGCAGAGGGACTTGGTTTGGTCTTCATACAATGTTAGTGTTTTAGTATGACACGCACATGAAGTGCCGGCCCTCTTAGAATCGCTTCACTATAAATATGCCGCTGCACTTATGGGGCAAAACTGACCAAAAAACTGAAGCAGGAAACGTAAAGCCTGATAAAGTCATCGGCAGCAAAAGCTGGAAAAAAAACAAACATGAGCAGCTCAGGTGCGCAACATTAGTGACAGATGTGGTGGAGGTGAAGTCGGCAGCCACAGCAGCATAGCAGGTTCAAACAGCTGAGCACAATGACATTCCTGAGGAAGTGCCAAAAAAACAGTAACCAGGCCGCAGCAGTGGAGCACAATGACACAGTGTTGGAGGTCACGGTGGCAGCATGTATGAGGTCAGTCAGTGCAACAATGACAAATTCAGGAGCTGGCAAAAAAAGGAGTAGTGCCAAAGAGTGGACAATGACACAGTTGTGAGATCGCGCACGGGCAGGACAACACAACACAGCGATAAGGCAGACAGTGCAACAATGACAACGAGTGTGAGGGCAAACCGGCAGCAGCCACATCAGCAGCATGAGGTCAGACAGTGGCACAATACAAACAAAAAATTCTGGAGAATAGCAAAAACAGGAGTAGCACAGTGTGGAGGGCACAGGGCATGCAGCCACGTCAGCAGCATGTAGGTTCAGACAGTTCACAATGACACAGTGTGGTAGGTCACGACAGGAGTCACGATCAGCATCAGGAGGTCAGAGAGTGTGCACAATGACATTCTGCAGGTGGCAAAATAGTATTAGGCCACAGAGCGGTCATCAATGAATGAGAGCGAGTTCACTGGCGGCAGCAGCATGAGGTTCAAGCAGCTGGCACAATGACAGAGAGAGGAGGTGATACAGGAATCCAACAGCATGAGGTGTCATAGAGTGGCACAATGACTTTCAGGAGTGTGGCAAAACAGTACCCAGCCGCGCAGTAGTGGGCACAATGAGCCACAGTGTGGAATGTCACGGCAACAGCAACCAGTCAGCAGCGAGGCATGAGCACATAGAGTGGCACAATGAGACAGAGTGTTTGAGTGGGTGGCAATACCAGTCCCACGGTAAAATGACGGTGGTAGGGAGGATGGGGAAACTATCACAGATGTGTGGCATCCAGGAGCGGGTGGCGGCATCCAGAATATGTCTGATATGCAGGTCGTTTGAACCCAGAACTGGACGCCTAAGGCATCTGGTGTGTGAAAACCTGGCCGATCCACGCCTGATTCATCTTGGACAAAGGTCAGTCGTTCAACATTTCCCCCGTGGACAATGCGGGTTCTCCTTGGGGTAACTAAGGCCCCCGGCCTGCACTGAAACACCCGCTCTGAAGCCCACACATAGCTGGCGGGCAGGACAGCTTCTCCCCACTGCAAACTCGCAAGTTGCGGCCAGACACCATCCAGTTTCGGCTGCCCAGTAGTTCCCAGGCGGAATCTTACTAACTGGAGGGGTGTGCAGAGTAGCTGTCTCCAAGATTAGGGCCGCACAACCTGTTTGGTTTCAGGTAATGTCTCCATGTCCTGCTGCTAGCTGCTGCAGTCTGTGACGCCCTCCTCACTAGCGTGTGGAAAGGAAGCTGCTTCATTAGTGACTCCAGACGTTAGGTTACTGCTGATGAGCTGGTCCTGCTCCTACCCCCCCACCTTTCCCCACAGCCGCGGCTAAGTAGTACCGTGAGCGCTCGAGGAACCCCCCTGTCAGAACCTGTTCAGAGGATGGACGAGCCGCACATGAGGCAGCGGCCAACTGATTACGGAGGATTTCCCTATAGTATTTGAGTTTTGTCTTCCCTCTCAATAGCTGGGAAAAAGGCTCCCATTTTGGACCGTAGCGAGGTCCAGATAGGTGGAGAAGCCAGAAGTCCCATCCCTCTGCCGGATTCTGCACTATTCGGCTCTGTCTACTAGCCAGGCAAATAAGCATGCGCGGGACATCTGCACAAGTAGACTCCGAGGGGCTCCCTGCCCTCCATTTCCACTGTATACTGCCCGGACGGTTCATGGGAGTCAGTCTAGCCTCAGTCTTCCTCATCTCCCATCCACCTCCTCTCAGCTTGCTCCTGCCTCCTCCTCTGCGTTGTAACCTGGGTAAAAAGTCCACGTCATTTCACCAGACAATGCTTCTGCCTCCAATGTCCTCCTCCACCATCCCTCCTCCATCTTTCAGTCCCCACCGACTCATGTGGCCACGGGATATGTAGTCACCACATCTCCAGTTCCCCTGCCTCAAAACAGATTTTTACAGAGCATCCGTTATCCAGACAAGAAGAGCATTGGAATGACGTTAATCAAGGCCCGTAGCCCTGGCGACTGACAAATAACGTGGCCTTCTCGAATGGCCTCAACAGAACGCAGGTGTCCACGCATGAGCTTGCCACTGGCTGACATCAAGTTACACAGGGAGTACTTCTGAGTCTGCCTGTATCATCAAAAAAAAAAAGTCGTTAATGGCCTTTTTCTCACTGTTCATACAGTCGTTCCAACATTCTGCAAGCTGGAATTCCAGCGGGTGGAAACACGTGCATATCATAGCGTGTTGAGGGGAGCCCGTTCTGCCGCTGCAACTCGAGGAGGGTGTTCCTGCTTTGGTTACGCAATGGAGATAAAGTGCAATGCACCAGTTTTCCCTTCGGCCATTTTCAGAATGTTCTGTATAGATCGGTGGAAGACTCAGGAACCTTTTACAACCAGATGAACCGTGGCGCCATGCAGGGCGCATGGACCCATCCCTCCTCGGTGCAGCGCGCACACCATTTCCTTCCCATTGGTCCGTCCCACCATGGTTCCCGATTTGCAGTTGGCGCGGATAAAGTCACACATCGATTTCTTGCTGCATGACGCTGACGATACTCAGCCCCTGTTTGACTTCGTGTTCGCGAGGCAAGCAAGGTGTAGAACTGCGTGACACCGCTGTTCCCTACACATTGTGGTATGAAGGAGCAGTACTTGTGGAGGCTGAAGATTGCGTGGTGGTGGTGGGAAGGAGGAGGCGGACATTGGCTTCAGAGCAGAGCAGTTTTTGGAACAACGTGGAGGAGAAAGCGGCGACTACTGACCAAGTTAGTTGGTAGTGCCTGGGCAGGAAGCACATTCACCCAGTGGGCCGTTAAAGGACAAGTACTAAGGCCCTGACCCGTAGTTACAGCTGCCAGACGTCCGCGCTGTCTTGCCGAGTTTACCTTGTAACAACGCGATAAGCTGCAAGTACTGACCCACATTCTGTTCTACATATGTTAAGAATTGCTGGTACTCTGGCGCTTTTTTGGAAAAGAAAATTACGGCTGTTGAACCTCAACTCTCGGACTCGGCACAAGACCATTAGTTCTCTGAATGGTGCAGAGTCCACACCCAGTTTGGAAAGGGAAGTGACCTGCCAGTACCAACAACTTGGACAGGAGCAAACACGGACAGCTGCTGCTCCTTAGGATGGTTGGAACGCCTACTGTTGTCTCCTTTAACAATCGCCTCTCTGAACGACTGCAGGCGCCAGAGTAGCGAGGAGCAGGAGTTATCATCTGGACCGGGAGAAGGATGTCAAGAGAAACAGCTTGCCTTCTGCAAGAGGAGGTAGATGCCTGACTGGCTGAAATGGTGCATTCGTGCCACTAGGGCCGCACGGGTGCTGCTGACTGCAAGCGGCAGGATGGACACCACATCTGAGCCACGTTTCGGTCCCCAGGCCACACCTGATGGTGACAGCAGTCATTTGTTTGTACGACAGGCCGTTGTGTGCCCTACGTTAAGCTCCCTGGTCTCCACGCTTCACTTTATCCTTGCCCACAATTAGATTCAAGACATATGACCCATATTTCGCTTGCCTCCGGTGTATCTGTAGCAATATAACTGCCTACAAGAAGCCACACCGCCGAGGTAGCTGAATTTTACCGCAATCGGAGCTTCCGACACTGAGAGATTACATACTGGTTGGCCGACGTGGGTGCTGCCCTGCGAATCGCTGATGGTTATGACCCTTGCAAAAACTGTGTACCAGTGCTACTGTCTATAGGACTCTGCGAAGCGGTGGTTTCTCTATCCCCGATTTGTCCAGCTATGGCTCTGAACCGACGCTTGTTGGAATCGAGATAAACCCTGCCTGGCTACCCTGCACTGACTCACGGCCACACACAACCCACGTTGCTGTCTGCGCCGCTTGCCTGACACGCGCAAGCTGACGCCCTCGTTCTCCTAACGATGATGAACCCTTGCGTTCACCCCAGGCCTCCCGAAGTGCGGTCGGCTACATCACATCCTATTTGTGTTTCATCTGTCACTACTGTCCTCATCACCGGTCTTGTAAGACCGAGCTCGACCTCTCAGATCACCACATACCCTCCCACGCCACTCTCCAACATCTATATTATCTTTGCCGCCAACTGCAATGAAGCTGGGGATATTGGCCCGCATTTTCTCTGTCGCTGCCAAGTCTGCTTACTGCCTCCCTCAAATGTCATCCCCCTCAGCTATATAGTGGCGCTGAGTACCCAGACCTAATAGTAGACCCATTGCTGAGGGAACTGGATGGGACAGAGGCGGGCTGAGGGACAGTGAAGGGCCCTCTAGACCCGCTCCCGGGCCATGCAACTAAGTGTTGTGTCTGAAGTTCCACCGAACTCTGTGGGGCTGGGGTTGTCAGATGTCATCTGGGAGGAAGAGGATGACCTAGTCAACCAATAAAGAACCCTTGGGTTGCCTGAACAACACACGCCGCTAAATGACAGCGCAGTTGTGGCTCACCGAGTGACCCCTGCTATGCGTAGAACTATCGCCCGTGTGGAGCACTGCTGGACCTTGATGGAGGCGCCTGGTTTCAGAAATTGATTTATGGTGCCTACTTGGCCGAACTCTCTAATTTGTCTAGGAGTTCCTAGCCAACATTTCTCTGTCAGAGTCAGTTACTGTTATGAACTAAAATGTGTAATACCAGACAAACTTGTGTTAGCGATAAAGCTATCTTTATAGGTTGATTAAATGACGGATTATATTGTTGTTGGGGTTATACCACCCTGTAGTATGACTGTATCCCAATGAACCCATTAACAAGCTTGGGTAACCCTTGGATATAACATTTGGCGCTCACAAATGGCCATGAAAAATTTACTTGTATGTGTCGTTATGACCAAGCACTGTGTGTTTTTAACTAATATGTAAAAAGTGCACAAACAGGCTTAATTAACCTGCGGCGTGTGAATTATGAGCTACAAAGAACAAATGTATATATTTCGGTGTTGAAAAAGACGGTTTATTTTTGTCAGCACAGCAGCAAACAACGCTTTAACAACCCCGTGGTATGTAAATTGCGCAATAGAATTGACCACCACAACAAACTAGTAGCTTTGTAGCGTGTTACAATGGTGTTGTATTTTCTACGCCACACAACAAGAGAAGAAAATTGTAAAATTAACCATTGCGTGGTGAATTAGGCAACAAAAAAAAAAATATATATTTTTGGCAGTTGAAAAAGACGGTTTTAACTTTTTGCGTCAGCACAGCAGCAAAACAACTCTTTATTAACCCCTGGATGTAAATTCGCAATAGAAACTTGAGCCACCACAAACTAGTATAGCCTTTGTAGCGTGTTTACAAATGCGTATTTTTCTACGCCACACAACAGAGATAAAAATTGTAAATATATACCTTGCTTAGTGCAATTAGATGCTACCATAAAAAAATTATAATTTGCGTTGGAAAAAGACGGTTTATTTTTGTCAGCAACACCAGCAAAACAACGCTAAATTAACCCCTGGATTTAAATGCGCAATAGAATTGAGCCAACCACAAACTAGTAGCTTTGTATAGCGTGTTACGAATGGTGTATTTTCTACGCCCACACACAGGAGATAACATTGTAATTAACCTTGCTTGTGAATTAGGCTAACCAAGACAAAAAATATATATTTGGCTTTGAAAAAGACGGGTTTAATTTTTGTCAGCACAACCAGCAAAACAACGCTTAATTAACCAGTGGATGTAAATTTGCGCAATAGAATTGAGCCACCAACAAACTAGTAGCTTTGTAGCGTGTTCAATGGTCGTATTTTCTACGCCACACAACAAAGAGAAAAATTGTAATTTAACCTTTGCTGCTTGTAATTAGGCTACCCAAGAAAAATATATATATTATGCGGCATTGAAAAGACGGATTATTATTTGTCTGCACCCCATCAAAAACACGCTTAATTAACCCCTGGATTAAATTGCGCAATAGAATTGAGCCACCGACAAACTATAGCTTTGTAGCGTGTTACGAATGGCGTATTTTCTACGCCACACAACAAGAATAAAATTTGTAATTAACCTTTGCTTGTGCATTATGCTACTCAAAAAAAAATATAATATATTTGCGTTGAAAAAGACGGTTTATTTTTGTTCAGCACACCTAGCAAAACAACGCTTAATTAACCCCTGGAGTAAATTGCGCAATAGAATTGAGCCACCACAAACTAGTAGCTTGTAGCGTTGATTTACAATGGTGTATTTTCAAACGCCACACAACAAGAGATAAAATATGTTACTTAACCCTTTGCTTGTGAATTAGGCTACCAAAAAAAAAATATCTATTTTTGCGCATTGAAAAAGATACGGTTTACTTTTTTGTCACAAGCACAACCAGCAAAACAACGCTTAATTCAACCCTGGCATGTAACTTGCGCAATGAGAATTTGATCCCCCCAGCGCCAAACTAGTTAGCTTTGTAGCGTGTTAAATAGGCGTATTTTCCTACGCCACACAACAAGGAGATAAAATTGTAATTAACCTTTGCTTTGAATAGGCTACCAAAAAAAAAATATATATTGGCGTTGAAAAAAGACGGTTTTATTTGTCAGCACACAGCAAAAACAACGCTTAATAACCCCTGGATTGTTAAATTGCCAATATATTGAGGCCACCACAAACTAGTATCTTGTAAGCGTGGTAACAATGGCAGCTATATGTCTACGCCACACAACACTAGAGATAAAATTGTAAATTTAACCATTGCTGTGAATTAGGCCTACCAAAAAAAAAATATATATATTTAGGCTTTGAAAAAGAGACGGTTCTTATTTTTGTCAGCACACCAGCAAAAACAACGCTTAATTAACCCCTGATGTAAATTAGCGCATAGAATTGAGCACCACAAACTAGTACTCTTGTAGCTTGTACAATGTTGTATTTACTTTTTCTACGCCACACAACAATAGATTAAAATTGTAATTAACCTTTGCTTGTGAATAGGCTACCAAAAAAAATATATATATTTGGCGGTTGAAAAAGACGTTTTTATTTATTTTTATTTTTGTCAGCACACCAGCAAAACAACGCTTATTTAACCCCTGGATGTAAATAGCGCAATAGAATAGAAGCCACCACAAAACTAGGTAGCTTTGTAGCGTGTTACAATGGCGTATTTTCTACGCCACACAACAAGAGATAAAATTGTATTTTAACCTTCTGCTTGTGAATTGAGCTACCAAAAAAATAAAATATATATTTGGCGTTGAAAAAGAACGGTTTTTATTTTTGTACAGCACACTCAGCAAAACAACGCGATTAAATTAACCCCCTGCGGATTTAAATTGCCAAGTAGAATAGAGTAGCGACAGTAGCCCAAAAAATGACAGTGGTAGATTGTATAGTAAAAACGTCTGCTTCTTTAAATTAAAACATCAGGAACTGGCTTAGATCCCACTTGGATACTATGAAGTATATGCATCTGCAGTGGACGCAGCAACTGGATTTCAGATCCAATACCCCAAAAAATCAGAAATAAACATTTCAAGAACAGTCCTCTGAACAAGCTGATACACCCCACAAAATCGATGTGTAAAATCATTCTTCAGAAAGCGTCTATCAACCGCTAGCAGCACCTTCCCTGTCGATTACGTGAGAGAGTGTGGAGCTCCCCAGCGTCGCGCTCGTATCATAATATAGTGCGGTGGACGGCACAGAATCCCGCCGGTCCCACTGATTGGCTTCAACTCTGCACATGTCATGCAGGCTATGCCCTTCTTCCTACCAGAGTGCTTGCCCCATGTAGCGCCATGTGCCTGCGCATCCATTTTATCAATCAAAAGCACACTTTCGTTACACCCCGAAGTACACCAAATTTTCGATTCGTTCCGAACCTGAAGTTTTTCCTTCCTGAAAATTCTGCGCGCGCCGAATTCCACTTCGTTAAGAATCGATTCGCAGCCAACTCTAATTATAACCTATGGAGAAGTATTGACCAATCAAATTCAAAGGCGGGACAGTTCAAAATACAGTAAAAAATTCATAAAAGAGCGATTGGTTGAGCTAGACGGTGGCTTGCTCATGTTGGGTCCTATCCCAGGCCAATCAGAGCGCGAGCTACTTCTCCCATTGTAGTCTATTGAAATCGTGCACACGCAGCTGAAATCTCGGCGCTCAGCGCCGTGCGGCAAGTCAGTAATAATAAAACAAAAATTTATTAGTGTACAACAGTATCAGAGAACAGCGCTGAAACCTTCTCTAAAAATAAATCATTAAATCCCGAACAACGCGTGTTTGTCGCCGAGACCGCGCTACATAAGGATGTTTGCAAATAAGAGAATCGCCGGGAAATAACAGTAATTAAAATTGTTTAAGCTCTTCTGATTGGTCGGCATAACCAGCCAATCAGAATTAGGAGCGACAGTGTCCCATTAAAACTATGAGAAACTTAATGACCCAAGATCAGAATAGGACAACAGTGGCCCATTTCTAACCCTATGAAGGAGTATTAATCAATCAGAAAGGACTGACAAAGACCCGATATACTCCTATGGAGAAGTTTTTGACCATTCAAATCAAAGGCGGGAGCCAGTTCAAATACCAGTTAAAAGGCAGAAACGTTCTGATTGGTTGAAGCGGCGGGGGCTCGTCCACTTAGCCAATCACACGCGCAGAGCTACTTTCCTCATAGCAGTTCTATGGGAGAAGAAATTCCGAGCGAGCTCTGTGATTGGCTAAGTTAAAAGAGGCACGTTTTATTTTGTACCGAAATTGGAGAGCGAGCTGACTCTCCTATGACAAGTTTTCCTAATGCAAATCTGAATAAAACTGTACATGGCCCGAAATTCAAATGATAAGACTACAGAAGTTTGTCCTCGATGTGTTTATAAAATGATCAAGTAATATGGGGGTAACGAAAAAAAACAAACAAATTCAATAAAAATCATGTTATATTCTCCTTTATTTTCCATTATCCAGATCAATAGTATGGGTTCAACGAAAATAAAGAAATAAACAGATTTTATTGATGTTAATATTTTTTTTTTCTTTACCCCCATATTATTATTCATTTTATATACACATCTGACAACTATGTAGTCTTATCATTTGATTTCGGACATGTAACAGTTTATTTCAGATTGACATTATAAAACCCATAGGAGCGTTCCCTCTCTCTCCCATTGGTCCAAAGTAACCGCACCCCTTTTAACTTAGCCAATCACAGAGCTCGCTTGGCATTTCTTTTTCCCATAGAAAACTCTATGAGAAAGTAGCTCGCTGCCTCTGATTGGCTATAGACTGGACGGAGCCCCTTGGCAGCTTCAAACCAATCACTCGATTCTCCCTTTTTTACTGTATTTTGAACTGTCCCGCCTTTGAATATGACTTGTCAATTTATTCTCCATAGTTATAGTGGGTCCCTGTCGCTTCCTATTCTGATTGGCTCAATTCTCCACCATAGGATATATATGGGAGCACTCTGTCTCACAATTCAGATTGGTCTGGTTTATTCCGACCAATCAGAAGAGCTTAAACATTTGAATTAACTGTATTTCCCACGATTCTCTCTATTATGCAATTCCCTATGCTAGCGCCGGTCATCGGCGACAAACGCATTGTCGGGATTTACTGATTTCTTTTAGAGAAGGTTTCAGCACTTTCTCTGATCTCCTGTTTTACACTTAATAAAAAATTAATTTTCTTTAATTCAAACTCCAAGCCGACAACGGCGCTGACGCCGAGAATTTTCAGTGCGCCGATCTCCTCCATAGATCTACAATTGTGATAAGTAGCTCGCGCTCAGAATTGACCCACACCCAGCAGCCCAGCTGGGATAGGCAAGCCCCTCTAGCACAGCAAATCAGCCTCTTTTCGTCCATTACTGTATTTTGAACTGGTCCCACGGAACCTATGATATTTGATTGAGTCAATATTTCTCCATAGGTTATAATGGGACCACTGTCGCTCCTAATTCAGATTGGTCAAAAAGGGGGGACCTTACCTCCCTCCATTAGGATATAATGGGTCTTTGCGCTCCTATTCTGATTGGTCAATACTTCTACATATAATTAATGGGCCACTGGCTCGCTCCTATTCTGATTGCTGGGCTTTGCCGACCATGAGAAGCGCTTAAACAATTTTTTGAATTACTGTATTTCCCCCGGCAATTTCTCTATAATCGCAATTCCTTATGTAGCGCCGGTCCCCCTCGGCGACAAAACTCAGTTGTTAGGGATTTAAAGGTGCCTTATTTTTAAGGAAGTCAGCGCTTTATCTGATAATATTTTACACTTAATAAAAATTATTTTTTTATTCATACTCAATGCTGCACGGCGCTGAGCACCGAGATTGCATTGCGCCCATCTCTCCATAGACTACAATGGGAGAAGTAGCTCTCGCTCTGATTGGCCGAGATAGCCAAGCCCCCGCTAGCTCAGCTGTCTTTTAAAACTGTCCCGCCTTTGATTTTGATTGGTCAAAACTTCTCCATAGCTTATACTGGGTCTTTGTCGCTCCTATTCTGATTGGCTGGTTTATGCCGACCAATGAGATAAGCTTACAGAATTTTAATTACTGTATTTCCCGGCAATTCTCTATAACCCCAATTCCTTATGTTGCGCCGGCCTCAGCGACAAACGGTTGTTCGGGATTTAATTGATTTATGTTTTATAAAAATGTTTGAGCTCTTTTTCAGAGAATATTTTACATTTAAAAAAAATTTGTTTTTTTTATTCATACTCCATGCCGCACGGCGCTGAGATCCGAGATTGCATTGCGCCCATCTCTCCATAGACTACAATGGGAGAAGTAGCTCTCGCTCTGATTGGCCGAGATAGCCAAGCCCCCGCTAGCTCAGCTGTCTTTTGAACTGTCCCGCCTTTGATTTTGATTGGTCAAAACTTCTCCATAGCTTATAATGGGTCTTTGTCGCTCCTATTCTGATTGGCTGGTTTATGCCGACCAATGAGATGAGCTTACAGAATTTGAATTATTGTATTTCCCGGCAATTCTCTATAACCCAATTCCTTATGTTGCGCCGGCCTGATTGGCTGGGATAGCCAAGTCACCGCTAGCTCAACCAATCAGCTCTTTTCAGCATTTTTACTGTATTTTGAACTGTCCTGCCTTTGATTTTGATTGGTTCTAACTTCTCCATAGGCTATAATGGGTCCCTGTCGCTCCTATTCTGATTGGCCGAGATAGCCAAGCCCCCGCTAGCTCAGCCAATCAGCTCTTTTCTGTATTTTTACTGTATTTTGAACTGTCCCGCCTTTGATTCTGATTGGTCAATAGTTCTCCATAGGTTTTAATGGTTCACTGTCGCTCCTATTCTGATTGGCCGGTTTCTGCCGACCAATGAGAATAGCTTTCAGAATTTGAATTACTGTATTTCCCGGCAATTTCCAATATCCTAATTCTTGATGTAGCGCCGTTCTAGATTTTTGGAAAGTGATTTTTTTTATGTATTTTTTATTTTTGATGTTTGAGCTCTTTTCTGAGAATGTTTTCCGCCTTTATAAAGGCGATTTTTTTATTCATACTCCGCACGGACATCTTTAAAGGGGTTGTCTCGCTACAAAGAATAGCTTTCAAATTGTAGGGAACACAAAGTAAAGACATTTTCCAAATATATTGTTTTGTTCCTCTGTTTTCCCTAAGGAGATACAAGTGAATTTATGACCTCCCTGGCTATTTCAGTTCCCTCAGTAACAGACCTGTATACAATTCTCCCCCTGCTGTTTGTTCAATGAGATAACAGTGAGTGACATCATCACACAGGTCCTGGCAGTGTCCTCTGCTGCTCAGCAGTAAAAAGCTTGATTTATGTAAAATAAATAGAACTGTAATTAGGGCTTTTGTTTTGGGGATCAGATAATAAGTCCTGTTAGCAGTTTGAGAAGCTAATCTGATCTAATTAGCATCTGAAAGCAGAGCACTGTGCACTGAGCTGTACAAGCTGTATGCAAATGAGCATATGCAAATGAGTCAGTCTGAACCAGGAAGTGGCAGAGTATTTCATTCATGCATTGTCTGAAACTCTGAAGGGAGATAACTCCTTTAATGATTTCTCGCTGTTCTCCAGCCTGTCTCGCATCGGACTACAGGCGCAGTCCCGCACATTCATGTCCCGCATGCGCCCATGTCCCCGCACTGGCC